>JALIZH010009479.1:0-122982 GCA_030522465.1 Rhipicephalus appendiculatus
GCGGGAAGCAGTCGCGCCTACTTGGCCTTGGTAGCAGCATCATCTAAACGGCGGTTGCATCACTCTGTGCCATGTCCCAAGGAAAAAATACGGCTGGCTCTACCTTAATCGAAAGTTGATGCAAGCATGAAATGGTGATAGGAATGCTGATGCAATTGCTCCACTGTGCGACATCTCGTTAAAACTGCTACATCTGTGCTACAAATGAGCGAAACTGCACCAATGCTGCTCGAAAATGTGGCCTTCAAGAGTTCATGGAACAGTAAAAGCAATCTTGCGCAACCTCGGAGACTACAACAGAGGTCATTTGTGGTTCAATTTGAAAGGTGAGTGAGCAAAAAGCGCGTGTATGTTAGTTTTACCATTTGACCAAAGGCGATGGTCATAGTTTAAATTTATTTAATTGAGCAACTAACTGAAATGAATTTTGAACGGCACAACAATTTGAATGAAAAGAGTAATAACACACGAATACAAGTGTTCATTAGTCTTTTCGTCTGAATTGTCGTGCCGTCCAAAATCCATGCATCCGTACCAACTCGCCCAGTTGTCAGTGCTACTTGAAATGTCTGAAATTTGAATATACACTTTTGCAGTTGATTGAAATAGCCGATATTTTTTAATAGGTGAAAATACGTAATGTAACATATAGAAAAACTAGTACTCAGTCATGCATATGGACTTGGAACCTTTTTTATTGCGATAGCAATTATATGGACACTCTCGGCTGGTTTTCGCCGTCGGCGTCATGCCCCGTATATGTATATCTATATATTTATAAAAACCTCAAAGAAAAATAATTCAGAAAAATGTTTCCGACGCGCGGCATCGAACCAGGGACCTCTCGCTCTGCAGCGCGCGGCGCTAACCACTCAGCCGATCGTTCTTCGTTCAAACGGCGAGCTATTTATATACAGCGAGTTTTCAGCGTGTTTTCAGCATTACCAGCGAGATGGCGCAAAGGCCGCGCTCGGCGGGGCTTAGCTGGGCGCCCCGTCGTTCGTCGCGACGCGCTCTCCGGCGCGCTTCGCCCGTAGGTGGGGGGGGGGGGGGTAGATGCCCGTGGGCGCGCGCGCTTATCTCGCGGTGGCGGTGAATGGGGGCTTTCGGCGGAACGATTGCGTTGTAGTTACCGGGCGCGCGAAGGTCACATCGCTCGCTGCAGTCCCCCCGCTTGCGTAAAGAGCACGCTCTTCAAACACACAGCGAAGTAACAACTGTGACACTTGTTAGTTCGCGCTCGGCTGTACCTGTGAATATGTTTCGTGCGTCGTTTTTGTTTGAGCAGCGCGTTAAGTGTCAAGCTGTGAATGTTTTTAGTTCGCTCTCGTCCTGTGCGTGTTGTTTTCGTGCGTCATGTGTGCGTGAGCAGCGCGCTGCACGTTTCGACCTGCTTGCCATTCGTCGTTTGACATTCCAATTTGTTGCTATCGCATTCATTGCTTCGCCTTGTGGCAAAACTGTGACTTTTTTTTTTTTTTTTTTACCGCAAGGTACCTCGTGCTACGAAGGCCTTCAACTCGGTAGAGATACTGGCATTCCTTTGTACTCTTATAGGCAACTTCTCTGCTGCTGGCTGAAAACCACATTCTTTATCCTGTCGGCGTGGCAGTTCATCAAATTGTGTTGTTTCGTCTTGATTTGGTGTCTTGCCGTTTGCCACTTTTCAAGAAGCATTCTGCTGCGCTTATGTTATTTACAGTAAAGCTAGTAGAACTTTTGGGGTCTAGTTGGTACGATTTCACGACTGTTCGCGCTGCCAGGAACTTGACGAAAGGACAATTGAAAAAATACACACACACACGGCGCTGCGCGTACTGACAACTGGTTTATTTCCGTGCCGGAGACATCTTTATGTACTACACGAAAAAGAAAGGAAAAACGAATAGATGCAATAATAATAATTGGGGTTTAACGCCCCAAAATCAAGACATGATTATGAGGGAAGCCGTAATGGAGGACTCCAGAAATTTCGACCACCTGGGGTCCTCCAACGTGCGCCTAAATTTAAGTACACGAGCCTCAAACATTTTCGCTTCCATCAAAAATGCCGCCGCCGCGGGCTCAATTCGATCCCGTGTCCTTCATGTAACTGCAAAAACCACAAAGCACATCTTGCACATCAGTTAAACACGTCACCGTCCGCAACAAACACTTGAACAGCAATTATATCTAAGTTATTATAATGGCTGCTTATAATTTTCTTTTTTAGATAGGACGATCGAAGGTGAGCGGACTGGTATACATAACTTGCAAGTACGTCACACTGCGGAACTCTGGGATACGAACTTGGCATATGCGCCGCCATCACCGAGCACATGGCAGCAGACGACACCGAGTCAGGCTGTGCGGCTCTCGCATTTCCTGTCAACGCCGTCCGTCGCAATGGCGATTTGTGCGATATTTGACTGCCGCACGAGAAGTGTAAATGAGATAAAAAAGGACCAGAAGCGGGGACGTACTGTTTGCCAAAGGTGATCACAAACCCGTGCGACCGCACGAAAGAGCTGTCCGAGAAACGGAGCACATGGCTCATGCGCGCATAAACAGGAATGATCCCAAGACTGAATAACGTACGTGTGTGTGGGCGTCACTTCATAAAAGGCAAGCTATGTTTCCCAAATCTCGTGCGAAGTTGTTTCACCCATTACGTGCGACACCATGGACTCGGACACTGCAGACACGGAAGATCCGAATTTCCCATTCAACACTGCTTCGCTGCTGGCTGCATAATGTCCTGAACGATTCTCCTTCGTCGTACGCGCAAGGCAAACGATCGAAACGCGCGCACTACGGCAAACGATCCGCCTCACGAACGTAAACACGGCGCGGTCACTGAGACGCATAGGTCGGCAAAATAAATGGAGCTCACTCAGACTCACTCAATAAATATATTTTTCGCTTAGGAATCACTCACTCACCAAAATTTTGCTGAAGCAGACTCACTCGGACTCAGACTCACGAAATTTCTCTCCAACCAAACTCACTCGGACTCAGACTCACTAAACTTTTCCTCAAACGGACTCACTCGGACTCACACTCATGAATATTTTCGTCAACCTGACTCACTCGGACTCAGACTCACCAAAATTTTCCTCAAGCGCACTCACTCGGACTCAGATTCACCAAAATATAACTCAGCCGGACTCACTCGGACTGAGACTCACGAAAATATTACTCAGCCCGACTCACTCAGACACACGAAAATATAACTCACTCGGGCTCAGACTCACCAAAATTCTCCTGAAGCGGACTCACTCGGACTCACAGACTCGCCTAACTTTTTCTCAACCAGACGTACTCGGACTAAAAATTAGCAATATTCAATTTGGCCCGGCTCATCCAATAAATGTCGAAGGAGCGCCATAATAGCTTATGTAGAATGACACATGTAAAGGGTGCAGTTATTTCCCGTGCATCGCAATGTCTATCGTAAAGAGAAATTCAACATTACACGCAATTTTTGCAATATCGAGAATGTTTTCTTTAAATATAAGAATGGGTCTACGGACCTTCGAGGAACATTAGGTTTTCATTCCTGTTACCTTTCAAATGCGCTATGCGCACGCGCCATTTGTTTTCAATGGGCGAGCACGTACGTGCGTTTTTGGCAGAACCAATTAAATGAAGTCCTTTCTTACGCTTTGCCGTTCGAAGGCCTAATCACGCTACTTGGGAACGAAGAAAGCTTGACATTACGTTATTGTGCTTTTCTAAACACATTCATGAAACTGCCAATGGTCTTGCAGTCGATTTACCGCTCTTTGTCATTGACGACGCGAAAAAGAAAATAATATGAGGCGGCCATCTTTTGCAGAATCGAGCTCACCACCCTTGAAAAATTTTGGAAACATGCCTTTATAGGTTGCATTGTAATGCCTCTCTAGAGTTTCGAAAACACCTGCCACGATAGTCTAGTGGTTGTGGTGCTTGACTGCTGACCCGAAGATCACGGCATTGAATCCCGGCCGCATTTTCGATGGATGCCGAAACGCTTGAGCCATGTGTGCTTATATTTTGACGCACGTAATGAATCCCCGGTAGCCAATATTTCCGTAGCCGTCGACTACGGCGCCCCTCATAATCACATCATGGTTCTCGGACGTTAAACCCCAATAATTATTAGACTAGTGTTTCAAATTATAGAAATGCTAAGTTCGGTTTTAGTCGATGTCATGCTTTCGCAAAGTGATTGCGGATAATATAGGTTGGTATTTTACGTCGCAAAGCCAAGATGTGGTTGTCAGAGACGCCGTAGTGGAGGGCTCCAGATATTTCGACCACCCAGGGTTCTTCAACGTGCACCTTAATCTAAGTAGACGGGTTGTGACTGCGTTTGTTTCTAGCAAGATATTTTTCGGGGCCGGCTAAGAACCAGTTGTAACTGTTAGTGACTCCTCTATCTCGTGGATAATGGTAAAGAGTCGTATATCAGTACCACGCTGGATACGGACACAAGGCAAAAAGGAACGTGCAGAGGCGCGCCGATGAGAGCCGGCCAGTGTGTTCAAAGGTGTGGTCGAAGCTTTTTGCATGGTCTTGTACAGACCATGCAAAACGAGGTGGCAATTTTCTGCTTTGCAAAAACCCCAATTGCTGACAGTCAAGCCGATTGCAAGAATGCCGTATTGAAAGATGGGGATGCGGGCGCCGCTTCACAGGGATCGTACTAGTCCCCAGAAAGGACAGGAATATTCATTTCTAAGAAAAAAGTCACTGGACAAGGCGCTGAACTGACAACTGAAGGGTTTACTACAAACCAGACGCAATAAATTCACATAGCTAACCCTGTGCCATTAGCAATTTTATTTATTTTTATTCTCACTGCGTCGCTATTATATCTATCCTTAATAACTTATTATTTGTATTGTTTTTACTTCGATGTAACTGCTAATCTCTTACGCATTCTCAAATGCACAGCTCCCCTCTGTAATTCCTTCGGGCCTTCAGGGTACTATTAAATAAATAAATAATTGAGGAGCCTATTTTCAGCGGGTAAATGGGGGAAGCGGAGGTTGCCGTCTTCGTGCGTAACGTACTGTTTTTCTTTGCAGAACAACAGACTGATGGGCAATTGGTGTGGGTTCATAATGACATCTAGTGATTCATGAAACTTGAAAAATGCGCTAATTTGTCTCCCATGAGGGGACACTGCTCAGCGACTTATGATCGAAAGCCAGTGCTACAACGAATCCAAAATGAGTGAGATGAAAGCAAAACATGCGCTTTTTTTTTCTTTCCTGCTTCAAAGACTACATTCTTGAAAGATGCAGGGAGGGGGGGTAAGGGATGGAGAGCAGTGCTCGAGTCTCGTATATTTATGAGACCGCTCCTTATCTTCATACCAGCGCATACTCCTCCCCCCCCTCCCCCCCCCCCCCCCCCCCCACCCTCTATCTTTTCCATTGAAGTTCTGAAACAAAATTTTGAAGGCTAGATAACATGTGGGATAGATTTGTGTATACCCACGCGCATCATCTACGAAATACCAACAGATAATATAACTTAGGACGTATTTAAAATCGATTTTAAAGTTCCTATCGCCCTACTGCAGCTAAACGCGCCATCGTTTACTGCGTAAACAACTAACCACCCGCTGCGTCACGAGTTTAAATATGAAACTGCAACCAAAATTACGGATGGTCGCCGCAGCAGCGGATAGAAGAAAGGAAGACAATAATTCGTGACCTCTGCACCAACGGCTGCACGAAGGCGTTTATTCGCAGAGCCCTCCGTAAGAGAAAAGACGGGGGAAACGTTACACCAACGGCGCCGCAACGACGCCGCGTGTCGATCCCCTACATTAGGCACCGGGCGCGGGGACTGGTGGCGCCTCTTTCGGTGGCGACGGGGAACTAATGGAATGGGAGTGCCGAAAAGGGCGCAGGCGCTTGCTGCGGGGGCGCGGGGCTGGACGTTCGTTTCTCTTCATTGTGCTCTCGTCGCTTGTGTCGTGCGCTGCCGAAATCTACGTGTGCGCGAAGACTGAAGATTACAATATCTTAAGGGTCGGCGAAGGATCGAAAATAAATGGAAAACATAACAGGAACGGGGGGCGTGCAAAACTACAATTGAGGAACAAGTGCAATCGGCGAAGCATCCAGTAAAGACGAGAAGAGAATGGGAGACGTGCGCTCTATTTTTTTTAATGTCAGGGGACAATGTTAACGTATAGACAGAATAACAAAGTATTAGGAAAAATTCGGCAGATCCCACGTATTGTGGGAACCGATTTTATGCGAATCAGCGAGTCTATGCTGCATTTTTTTTTTTTTTAGCTTTAAGTCACGCGTAACGAGGTGGATCGACGTGTTTTTGTAGATGGAGTTGTGTGCACATTGTGTGCTTAATAAGCATGCCGACTACACTGACGTTTAAAGGCTAACTTGTGGTCTGATGTAATGTTAGCGCTCATGTTAGAGAACAGACGTCAGTGTTATTGAAACGAAGCGCACGCTACGTTGCGATTCACATTTCGTGCCGATGATGTGAATATCATACGCGTAGCGTTGATCAGAGTATTGTTCCGAGTCGAGCAACGCTTGAATATAGCTTGCAGATTCATAGGAGCACATATGTAATGTTTATCTGACGGTTATAAAAGCGGAGCCACCATTGAAATCAAAGGGGTACATAGTAGCACAAACTTAGAAAATAAAGACACGAGAAAACAAGTACGAGGGAGCGTCCGACCTTTCTGCTCCCTCCTACTTCTTTTCTCGTGTCTATTTTCTAAGTTTGCGCTACTATGTACCCCTTTGATGTTAACCAACTCGCCCAACAAGAAGTCTTAATAAAACCAAGATTGGCGTTAAGCCGACGTAACGTCTCTTTCATATGAGTACATGAGTAATGTTTATTACCTTGTCATGAAATTAGATAGCCAGCACTGCAACCACAATTGACGTTGGTTGCACCGACATTTTTCTTGCGCATAGGATTTTTTCAAAAGTAATTTCAAGTCATGGCTTGGCTCTGTGGTAGAATATTTGATATCCGCTCAGAGTACCTGGTTTCGACTCCTGCTGGGATCCGGATTTCTATTCTTTGCATACGTCGGGTTCACGTGGCTGATGCCGGATTTTTTGGACATGCACCCGCTTAAATTATCAATGTCTGTTCTCGCCGTTCCTGGGTCGATCCACTGTGAATCACCTGTGCCTCATACCAGCATCCCGCGGCCCGTGGTATACGCCCGATATGTGCCGCACGTGACTGGAAAGATTTTCGCGCTACTCATACCACCATATCACAACCAGACAGCCCTGTTCGTCTTATTTTCGTACCCACCTATGCCAATTTTGGTTAATGTCAACTTAAGGAGGCGACCACGAGAGCGCCCAGATGTAGGCGGCTAGATAGAGAAATAGAGGCATTTATAGATAGAGATAAGAAATGCTTTGCGTTTAAAATAGAAATAGGAATGGGGATACCTAGATCTATAGCTCCACATCGTAGCTTATCGCACTGAACTTCGTCTGCGGGGTGCACTTGCAAAGCAATTTGCAGTCGTTGTCGCTTTTATATTCCTTGATGTCAAGCACGTGGCCAGCTTCGTGCAAGCGGTGACCCTTCTCTAGAGCAAACGCATGAAAACGCGCACGCCGGCTGGTCAAGCCTTGAAAGCCGCAACGCAATGTAACTGGCATCGCCATTAGTGCACGTGCGCTGTCAGTACTCGCCTTCCCGCCAGGAGCCCAACAGTGAGGAGTTAAAATACAAAGATGTTTATTTTACAACACTTTCGCCAATCGGGCCGGTCTCATTTGCAGTCCCGAAAGGGAGGAGGCATCGTGCCTCTGGTCCGCCTCCAAACGAAAGCAAACGCATAAAAGCACAGCACCACGCAAAGAAGCCTAGTCGATTGACGTTCCGACGGTGCTCCTGGGTGTGAGGACATGAAAAGAACATGTGTCATCCTTCTTGATGACTTGGCGACCATTGAATGCTCCCACGACCGCAAACGACTGCGGGGGAGTCTCCCTGGAGCCCGACGAGTGGCCCCGTTATCTGAACACATGTCCGACAGTCGAACGCTTCGTGCTTTGTTCAAGAAACACTGTTGCTGCCGCTTCTCTTTGCCTTGGGCGACAAACGAAACAGCTTACAGCTTGCGATTGTCTAAAAAGAAACGCCGCCGCTTACTTGAATACGTTGCCGAAAGTAGCAGAGCCTTCTCCGCGTCGTCTGCTTCACATGCCAGTGCTTTCGCTGCCGCCGCTAGGGGCGCTTTTCGGGAGGGGCGCCGCTGGCGCCGTACGACGGCCGCCCGGTGCCTAGAGCCCGCATACTAAGAAAGGCAGGGGTCGACGTTTCCCAAAAGCCATCCACCACTATCGGCAGTTTCATCCCTCGGCCCAAAGACAGCGCACCTGCGGAAAAAGCTCAGGGCGTCGTGTACCGGATCACGAGCGCCGACTGCCCCGCTTCCTACATTGAGGAAACCAAGAACTTCCATGAAAGAATGCAGCCGCACAAGAATGACCTCCGTCACTTGAACAGCGCACGGAGCGAAGTGACAGAGCACTGCTAGCGGTTTGACCACCCATGGCCTCCGAGATGGCGGGTGCGCGGCGGGTTTTTCTCCGGCCGTCCCAATCGCACGGAGAGAGCGTATTTCCCGAGGTGGGCGTGGCCCGCTCTTTTCTCCGCACCGCGGCGCACTTACTTGGGATCGGAATGGACCGCGGTTGGAGCGCTAGAGGACGGACGTGTTTTTCGTGGGATCCGGAATGACAGCGACAGATAAGTTTTTTCTGCATGATTCGAGCTTGCTTTTATTAGTTATATGAGTACATAAGTCACTAGATTTAAGCTTAATTGGGGTTACAACTTTGTACTGTTTCTTGTGTGACAGTCGCCTGGCTTTTTTTTTTCTTTTTTTTTTTACGGCCACCACGTGGCTGAAGGGTACACAAGTGCTTTGAAGCATACTGGCGGGGTTTTGTGGTACCTTTTGGCTTTGAGTGTATGTAATCCGAAGTGTGAACGATCTAGCCATGGTCAAAAAGACCGTGAAGTGTTCAGGGTGCGGAATAGGATGGAAAATAGAGGTTTGTGCGGATGGCAAGACAGAACCAGCTGACGCCAAGTGTAAGCAATGCGAGTTAGAGGCGAAAATGGAAATAATGATGGCTGCCCAGAATAAGCTCATGGTAAGAATCGCCGAGCTGGAGAATGCGTTGGCGACAGAGCGAGAAAAAACGATGGCTATGGGAGAAAGGCCTAAATCAGCTGCGGAAGGGTTAGCGAAGGCAGTCATGGTGGACAAGGAAGCAAGCGACGGCGGGAACAGGGGGGCATCAACCCCCATAGTGGGAGACGCGAAGGGGGAAACAGGTGCAGGGGTCACAGGACCCAGTTTCCGCGAGGTGGTTTTGGGAATGGGAGGGAGCAAAACTGCGGCGGTTGCGCGAGCTGGTGACCGAGGCAGTGGCCAGGTGCGGGACAGTCCAGCAGAAAAGTCGGAGCACGTGATAATGGCCGGGGACTCGAATTTAGCTAGATGCGCAGAAGCAGTCAAGGAAAGGGTGAGAGGCGACAAACGAGTTTTAATAGGGACGTTCCCGGGACATAGGCTGGGATCAGTGATGAGACAAGCTAGCGCAAAACTCGCAGCTAAAGCTAATGGACGCAACCTGGTGGTAATTGCGAGAGGTCTAAACGACGTCTTGAATGAAGAATCAGCTGAACTAGCGACCACATTGTCGAAAGGGGTCGATGACATGCGCGCCATTTCCCCTCAGGTGCAGATAGTGGTATGCACAATACCGGAGGTACCGGTGCGTGACGGCAACCTGCAAAGAGCGTTTGTCGACGCAAACAAAGAGATATGGCAGATGAGTCGAGAGAAAGGCATCGAGGTAGTGGAAATAAACAGAGAGGTGCACAGGTTGGGTGGTTTTGGAAGAGATGGAATACACTTCAATAGGAGGCTTGGTCATGAGGTGGGTTGGCGACTTGCAGGACGCGCAGTAGCTTTTTTGGGGGGCCACGCGGGCCCTTCGGTGTCCAGGGTAGCGTGTAATGAGGACCACAACCAGGGGGGACTCTGTGACAGGTAGTATAGCGAAAAACCAGAGAAAAGGTAAAAGAAGGGAGAAGGCGCGTGTCGCAATTGGTTACATTAACATGCAGGGTGGCAGAAAAAAGGCAAAATTGTTAGAGATTGAGGGACAGTTAAACAAGGAACAGATAGGTCTTTATGCGGTTACAGAAACACACCTTAGAGACTTGGAAGAGCCACCACATATTGACAATTATATTTGGGAAGGATGCAACAGGATCATATCAGAAAGGAGAGGTGGGGGGCGTTGGAAAGCCAATTCATAGCAGAACAAAATGGGACAGAGTGAAGCAAACGTGTTCAGAGCACCTATGGGTTTCGGGCACAGTAGGTGGAAAGAAAACGTGGCTAGGTGCAGCTTACTTGTGGACGGGAAATAACTGCAGAGAAAAGAATCTGGAGATAGTGAAATGCATAAGCACCGATATTAAAGAATTTGGTCATGATGCCGAAATAATCCTTCTAGGGGACATGAATGCACACATACATGACCTTGACGGATATTCAGACTCCAATGGCAAGTTATTGCTAGATCTCTGCGAGCAACATAGTCTTGAAATAGTTAACGCGGGGCCTAAGTGTGAGGGACAGATCACGTGGGAAGTCGGAAACAGGCAATCGAGCATTGATTATTGTCTCATGACAGAAGGAATCTATGACAAACTTAGAGAGATGAGAATAGACGAGGAAGGCATTGACAGCTTGGGTAGTGATCATAAACGCATAGCATTACAAATGGGATATAAAACTGAAAATAAGAACCTAGAATGAAGCATTGGCAGCTCGTATTTAAATGAGAAACAAATAACAAATATAGCCGCAAAAGTCGAGGAAGAAGTAGACAAACTGCCAGGCAAAGACTGGAAGTATAGTGAGCTGCTACATGTAATCGCGAAAGAAATAGAAAAAGAGACGAAAACTATTTCTTGGAAAGGAAAGAGAAAGCCAAAAAGTTGGTGGAACAAAGAAATCCGGGATGCGATCGAGAAGCGACGTGAGGCATCACGGCAGCACAGACAGGCAAAAAAGGAGAAGCGGCCACAGGATGAAGTCAACCAAGTATGGGAAATATATTTAGAGCAAAAATCCATTGTGCAGAAATTAGTCGAGGCGAAAATTAAAGGCGAAAGTGAACGCTGGATGACAGAGATTCGCGAAAAGAAGTCCGCACCTAGGATATTTTGGAGCCACCTAAAAGCGCTAGGTAGGAAGTCTGTCACAATGCAACAACATATGGTAGATGAAGGAGGAAATCAATTGGAAGGGTATGAAGCGCTGGGTTACATCCGAAAGGTAACAGCCGATTCGTTTAAGAAGGTCGCCCAGGGGATTCCCCCGGTGAGTAAAAGTATGCAGAAGAGCACAACCGAGGAAGATGTAGTACTTGAGAATTTCAATTGGAAGAAGGCCGAAGGAAAAATTCCTAAGCGCACTACTCCGGGCTTAGATGGGGTTCCCGTCAGCCTCATTAACGAACTAGGACATAGCACTAAAGAAGCACTGCTGAAAGCCGTAGAAAAGTGCTTACAGGAGAGGGAAATACCAGACAGTTGGCGAAAAAGTAGAATGAACTTAATCAATAAAGGCAGGGGAGAAAAGGATAACATTCGCTCGTATAGACCGCTAACCAGGGCCGTACCCAGGAATTTTTTTCGGGGGGGTGTTTGTGTGTAGAGCGGCTAACTTTGGCAACTGGTGGTCGCTGTGAGGGCGTGCAAGTATTTTAGTGTCACCCGCAAAGTTAAAGCATGAAAAAATTTCGGGGGGGTGTCAGAACCCCCCTCAACCCCCCCCCTTAGTTACGGCCCTGCCGCTAACCATTACATCGGTACTATACCGGTTGGCGATGCAGGCAGTAAAATTAAAAAAAGCCCCCCACCTCCCCGAAGGGGAATCGTGAGGAAATGCGAATGCATTTCGCGCGCGCTTCACTCCATTTATATATAGTGGTTGTGGTTTGAAGAAGGAAAAGGCGCCTAATTTCTGCAGCCCGGTCGGGAGCACGGCGCAGCGCCTTTTTTTTTTTGCTTTTTGTTGTTTTTTTTAACTTTTTTATTTATTTTTAAAATTTTTTTTTCATATATAGCTCCGCCGAGCTCCGCCGCAGACTGCTTTTAGTTAACGCGCACGCTGCGAATTTTTATTGTTCAACAACGCACAGGAGAAATCTCCCACCGGCACCACCTTGGAGGTCAAGATTCATTGCCATATATACGGGGTGGCCAGTGAACGGTTGTGCAGCGCGAGCAGTCGGTTTTTTCATCCAAGAAACTCGCTAGCTGACGCTGCCTGTGTCGGCGTCGCCAGGCGAGAGAGGGAGAGGGGGGGGAGCGTAGGAGAGGAGAGAGAGGTGGGGTGCGCATGCGCAGTGGGAGTGTGGACGCTGCGGGCAGAGATGCCAAGAGAAGAGAGGGGGAGCGTAGGAGAGAAGAAGAGAGGTGGGACGCGCATGCGCAGTGGGAGTGTGGACGGCGCGGGCAGGGATGCCTAGAGGAGAGAGGGGGGGAGCGTAGCAGGGGAGAGAGGAGGGGAGGCGCATGCGCAGTGAGGGTGTGGTTGCCGCGGGGAGGGATGCCTAGGGGAGAGAGAGGGAGAGAGGAGGTTTTTTATCTTTATTTTTTTTAGAGGGTTTGCGCATGCGCAGTAAGGGCGGTCACGCCGTACACCACCACCACCGGATTAAGCTTCGCCATAAGATGCTTCACATCTAACACCTGCCGGCGCGCACACCTCCTCAACCCATCCTCCTCCTCCTCCTCCTCCGCGGACAACGCCAACGCCAACGCCGGATGCCTGACATAGCCCGACTATGAAATGCATTCGCATTTAAAATAGAAACGTGGATAGAGCAAAATGATATTTTGGGAGAACTCCAGAATGGATTCCGAATCGACAGGCGGTTAGACGATAACCTGTTTGTTCTTGCACAGTGTATAGAAATATCAAAAATAGAAAACAGGCCCTTATACGTAGCTTGTCTAGACATCACCGGGGCATATGACAACGTTAAGCAGGAAATTTTGTGGGATATATTGAAGGAAGTGGGCATAGGTGACGACTGTATACAGCTTTTGAGGGAAATATACCGAGAAAATACAGTTTGTGTAGAATGGGAAGGAATAAGCAGCAAGGACAGCGTTGACATTAGCAAGGGGCTGAGACAGGGATGTCCTTTGTCCCCGCTGTTATTCATGCTGTACATGGTGAGGATGGAAAAAGCGCTAGAAGGTAGCAACATTGGATTTAATTTGTCACACAAACAGGCCGGCGCGATGGTTGAGCAGAAGCTTCCAGGTCTACTTTACGCTGACGATATTGTCTTATTTGCGGACAGTCAAGATGATATACAGCGGCTGGCAGATATATGCGGAAAGGAAGGCGAGGCTCTAGGACTAGGTTTTAGTGCAACAAAATGTGGATTGATGGTATTCAATGATCACGAAGTCCATGCGGTCTTAATACAGGGCCAAGAAATACCGAGGGTAAGCGAGTAAAAGTACCTCGGAGTGTGGGTAAATGAGGGGGGATAGATATATGGAGGTACAAGAGAAAGCATCGGTAACAAAGGGAAAGAGGAATGCTGCAATCATGAAGCACAGAGCGTTATGGGGATACAATAGGTACGAGGTGCTTCGAGGGCTGTGGAAGGGTGTGATGGTTCCGGGGCTTACATTTGGGAACTCAGTGGTGTGCATGAAGTCAGAGGTGCAATCAGGAATGGATGTAAATCAAAGGACTGTGGGACGCCTCGCGTTGGGCGCTCACGGGAAGACGACAAATGAGGCTGTAAAGGGTGATATGGGATGGACAGGTTTTGAAGCGAGGGAAGCTCAGAGCAAAATTAGGTTTGAAGAGAGGCTGAGGAAAATGAAGGAGAGTAGATGGGCAGGGAAGGTTTTCAGGTATTTGTATAGAAAAAGCGTCGACACGCAGTGGAGAAAAAGAACTAGGAGGCTCACCAGTAAATATACGGCTAGCAGTGTGGGCGACATGGCAACAAGGAGCATTAAGCGAAAAGTCAGAGAGGCGGAGAGGACTTATTGGATGACAGCGATGGAAAAGAAGCCGGCTCTCAGTGACTACCGAAAGGGAAAAAACGAAATAAGGAGGGAGAGGTTTTATGATAATTCAAGGGGAAGCGCTTTACTGTTTGAAGCAAGGTCGGGTTGCCTTAGAACGCGTAGCTACAAAGCGAGATTCTGTAACGAAGAAGAACAATGTACATGCTGTGGGGGGAACTAAGGAAACGATGGAACATGTACTGATTGAATGTGGCGATATCCACCCAGATATACGTGTGGGCACGAGTCTACATGAAGCCTTGGGTTTTAGGGACAACAATGGAAAGCTGAACACGTCCGCGATAGAAATAAGTAAGAGACGGTTAGAGTATTGGTGGCAGAAAAGTAGAGATAAAGGACAAAAATGAAGAATTGGAAAAATAAGGTCATTGTGCCTTAAGAGGCAGAGAGATGGACCGTGAATTTATATTATTCTTTGCTATAGTAACATAGATTTAATCATTGTAGATAAGGCATTGGGCCAACACAAAAAGAAAGTTTTTTTTCGAGCCTGGTGGCAGACATGTCACCGCCCCGTTATAAAAGGGACGCTCATAGCATCCATCCATCCGAAAAGCTGCCGCGCTGTTGGCGCAGCTTTTCCCTCGCACTGATTTGAAAATGTCTGGTCAAGGTTTACGAGAGGCCAAGTCAATTCCGGGGCCTATCGATTCTCAAATGGGCTTTTTTTTTTTTTTTGCTGTAGATTTGCGCCGCCTTTATTAGATCACTTAGAAAAGCGATGCCGCAGCAAGAGATCCGCATGTGCTAGAAACTAACGTATAGTATGGGGGGCGCTAGCGAAGGAGAAGAAAGAAAGACAAGAACGATGATGAGGCTGGGCGTGATGACGCCCGGGGCTCGCGCTCGCCCTGCCGCTAAAGACCGATCAGTCGTTGCCGGGCCTTCGTAAATTAAACTCGTTTTTCTTGTCGCCTACGTGTGCTCTGAGGACTTCGACCGACCACTGGCCCCTAGCCCACAATAGATATGTTGATAATGTTGTAAGCTATATTTAAGGCCTGCGACGGAAGCAGTCCGTTTGGAAGCAGTATCGCGAAAAGCAGGTATCGGTGCTTGCTTCCTTTGTGCATTTTTTCCTTCGGTGTAACAACATATAGCGAAATGAAAACACACGTACAGCAGCACTCAACAGCACTCAAAGAAATAAGGTCGAGCGCACGCTGGAGGGAACGCTAACTGAGCCGACCAAACTCGGCACTCGGCATCAGCAATCGTCATGCTCTCTCCTCGCGATGTCGCCGGCGCCATCAAGTCTGGCGCGAAAGCCGCGCTCGCATAGCGCACAATGCTTCGCACTCGCCCACGAGGCTTCCCCAGTTTCCCTTTCCAACTACCTCCCGTCGCGCCGCAGGAGACAGGGAGGAGGTTGCAGGCGCTCGCCTCACGTCTAGACCGTGGTCTAGACTGAAAGTCGCCGGTTCTGCGACGACCACAGACTGGTTACAGGCGCGTTTTGTTCATTTATGATCGATTGATTGATTTGGATGCAGTCGAGAGCACAGTAAATGAACACGATACTGATATTGCCATTGTGCTACCAAAACGTAAGCAAAATCCGGATGACGAAAAAGGAGGCGATCACAACTCAGGCACTTTCACTGTGAACGACGTGTGGAGTAAATGTAGGTCGGCTAATCGAAGCCTTCAACAATATTCCGGCAAAATTACTTAACATCTTTCTTCAGTGACATCACCAGGGCACTCAGTTATCTATAGCGTAACCGTGCTTCGGTTGACCAACTCATAAATATCCGTACGCGATCAAATAGTAAAACGATGTGTCCCGATAGGGGGGCAATATGATTCAACGACGAAAATTAGCCTGGTTTTCACCCATACACGTCTCCAGAAAGGAAGAATGCTAAAACGCCCCTGTATATTTCTCAAATCAAGGTATTTCGCGCCGAGATAAAACGGACCGTAATGAAAAAAAAGTAACACTACCACAGACGAATTGATACCTCCTTAGAATAATTTATATCAGGAAAATTGAGCAGTTGCCATGCTTTTCTCCGTAAATTGGACCAAAATAAATGCAGTAACAGAAAAAAATATACTTGCCTGCTTGCTCGCACGCAGAAAAAAAAAATTACACCATCTCCCGCTAAAGGGAACCATGTGTAGATGTGAAGCAGCGGGCGCTAACGCTTACACTGGCGGCGGCGTTGACGCTGGCGCTCATCGCAGCGTTGCGCAGGAGAGAAAACTGGGGAGGCGCAAAGCAGGCAGTGATGGAGCAGTGTTTCCTACTGGAACATGCCAATCGCTGCTAATGGGCAATGAGAGACAGAAGACTCCGACTGGACACAGAGACCCGCACTCCGCTTTTAGTTAACGCGCACGCTGCGAATTTTTATTGTTCAACAACGCACAGGAGAAATTTCCCACCGGCACCACCTTGGAGGTCAAGATCCATTGCTATATATACGGGGTGGCCAGTGAACGGTTGTGCAGCGCGAGCAGTCGGTTTTTTCAACCAAGAAACTCGCTAGCAGACGCTGCCTGCGTCGGCGTCGCGAGGCGAGAGAGGGGGAGCGAAGGAGAGGAGAGAGAGGGGGGTGACACGCATGCGCAGTGGGGAGTGTGAATGGCGTGGGCAGGGATGCGTAGAGGAGAGAGGGGGGGAGCGTAGGAGAGGAGACAGAGGGGGGGACGCGCATGCGCAGTGGGAGTATAGACGCCGCGGGCAGGGATGCCTAGAGGAGAGAGGGGGGAGTGTAAGAGGGGAGAGAGGAGGGGGAGGCGCATGCGCAGTGAGGGTGTGGTTGCCGCGGGGAGGAATGCCTAGAGGAGAGAGAGGGGGAGAGGAGGTTTTTTTTCTTTATATTTTTTATAGGGTTTGCGCATGCGCAGTAAGGGTGGGCACGTGGCACACCACCACCACCGGATTAAGCTTCGCCATAAGATGCTTCACATCTAAAACATGCGCACGCTGTAATCCCGCGCGCTCTGCTTTCTGCCGCAGTCTCCGCCGCCGCCGGATGGATGGATGGATGCTATGAGCGTCCCCTTTATAACGGGGCGGTGACATGTCTGCCACCAGGCTCGAAAAAAACTTTCTTTTTGTGTTGACCTAATGCCTTATCTACAATGATTAAATCTATGTTATTATAGCAAAGAAAAATATAAATTCACGGTCCATCTCTCTGCCTCTTAAGGCAGAATGACCTTTTGACCTAATGCCTTATCTACAATGATTAAATCTATGTTATTATAGCAAAGAAAAATATAAATTCACGGTCCATCTCTCTGCCTCTTAAGGCAGAATGACCTTATTTTTCCCATTCTTCATTTTTGTCCTTTATCTCTACTTTTCTGCCACCAATACTCTAACCGTCTCTTACTTATTTCTATCGCGGACGTGTTCAGCTTTCCGTTGTTGTCCCTAAAACCCAAGGCTTCATGTAGACTCGTGCCCACACGTATATCTGGGTGGATATCGCCACATTCAATCACTACATGTTCCATCGTTTCCTTAGTTCCCCCCACAGCATGTACATTGTTCTTCTTCGTTACAGAATCTCGCTTTATAGCTACGCGTTCTAAGGCAACCCGACCTTGCTTCAAACAGTAAAGCGCTTCCCCTTGAATTATCATAAAACCTCTCCCTCCTTATTTCGTTTTTTCCCTTTCGGTAGTCACTGAGAGCCGGCTTCTTTTCCATCGCTGTCATCCAATAAGTCCTCTCCGCCTCTCTGACTTTTCGCTTAATGCTCCTTGTTGCCCTGTCGCCCACACTGCTAGCCGTATATTTACTGGTGAGCCTCCTAGTTCTTTTTCTCCACTGCGTGTCGACGCTTTTTCTATACAAATACCTGAAAACCTTCCCTGCCCATCTACTCTCCTTCATTTTCCTCAGCCTCTCTTCAAATCTAATTTTGCTCTGAGCTTCCCTCACTTCAGAACCTGTCCATCCCATATCACCCTTTACAGCCTCATTTGTCGTCTTCCCGTGAGCGCCCAACGCGAGGCGTCCCACAGTCCTTTGATTTACATCCATTCCTGATTGCACCTCTGACTTCATGCACACCACTGAGTTCCCAAATGTAAGCCCCGGAACCATCACACCCTTCCACAGCCCTCGAAGCACCTCGTACCTATTGTATCCCCATAACGCTCTGTGCTTCATGATTGCAGCATTCCTCTTTCCCTTTGTTACCGATGCTTTCTCTTGTACCTCCATATATCTATCCCCCCTCATTTACCCACACTCCGAGGTACTTGTACTCGCTTACCCTCGGTATTTCTTGGCCCTGTATTAAGACCGCATGGACTTCGTGATCATTGAATACCATCAATCCACATTTTGTTGCACTAAAACCTAGTCCTAGAGCCTCGCCTTCCCTTCCGCATATATCTGCCAGCCGCTGTATATCATCTTGACTGTCCGCAAATAAGACAATATCGTCAGCGTAAAATAGACCTGGAAGCTTCTGCTCAACCATCGCGCCGGCCTGTTTGTGTGACAAATTAAATCCAATGTTGCTACCTTCTAGCGCTTTTTCCATCCTCACCATGTACAGCATGAATAACAGCGGGGACAAAGGACATCCCTGTCTCAGCCCCTTGCTAATGTCAACGCTGTCCTTGCTGCTTATTCCTTCCCATTCTACACAAACTGTATTTTCTCGGTATATTTCCCTCAAAAGCTGTATACAGTCGTCACCTATGCCCACTTCCTTCAATATATCCCACAAAATTTCCTGCTTAACGTTGTCATATGCCCCGGTGATGCCTAGATAAGCTACGTATAAGGGCCTGTTTTCTATTTTTGATATTTCTATACACTGTGTAAGAACAAACAGGTTATCGTCTAACCGCCTGTCGATTCGGAATCCATTCTGGAGTTCTCCCAAAATATCATTTTGCTCTACCCACGTTTCTATTTTTAATTTTACTGCCTGCATCGCCAACCGGTATAGTACCGATGTAATGGTTAGCGGTCTATACGAGCGAATGTTAATCCTTTTCTCCCCTGCCTTTATTGATTAAGTTCATTCTACTTTTTCGCCAACTGTCTGGTATTTCCCTCTCCTGTAAGCACTTTTCTACGGCTTTCAGCAGTGCTTCTTTAGTGCTATGTCCTAGTTCGTTAATGAGGCTGACGGGAACCCCATCTAAGCCCGGAGTAGTGCGCTTAGGAATTTTTCCTTCGGCCTTCTTCCAATTGAAATTCTCATGTACTACATCTTCCTCGGTTGTGCTCTTCTGCATACTTTTACTCACCGGGGGAATCCCCTGGGCGACCTTTTTAAACGAATCGGCTGTTACCTTTCGGATGTAACCTAGCGCTTCATACCCTTCCAATTGATTTCCTCCTTCATCTACCATATGTTGTTGCATTGTGACAGACTTCCTACCTAGCGCTTTTAGGTGGCTTCCAAAATATCCTAGGTGCGGCCTTCTTCTTTTCGCGAATCTCTGTCATCCAGCGTTCACTTTCGCCTTTAATTTTTGCCTCGGACTAATTTCTGCACAATGGATTTTTGCTCTAAATATATTTCCCATACTTGGTTGACTTCATCCTGTGGCCGCTTCTCCTTTTTTGCCTGTCTGTGCTGCCGTGATGCCTCACGTCGCTTCTCGATCGCATCCCGGAATTCTTTGTTCCACCAACTTTTTGGCTTTCTCTTTCCTTTCCAAGAAATAGTTTTCTTCTGTTCTTTTTCTATTTCTTTCGTGATTACATGTAGCAGCTCACTATACTTCCAGTCTTTGCCTGGCAGTTTGTCTACTTCTTCCTCGACTTTTGCGGGGCTATATTTGTTATTTGTTTCTCATTTAAATACGAGCTGCCAATGCTTGATTCTAGGTTCTTATTTTCAGTTTTATATCCCATTTGTAATGTTATGCGTTTATGATCACTACCCAAGCTGTTAATGCCTTCCTCGTCTATTCTCATCTCTCTAAGTTTGTCATAGATTCCTTCTGTCATGAGACAATAATCAATGCTCGATTGCCTGTTTCCGACTTCCCACGTGATCTGTCCCTCACACTTAGGCCCCGCGTTAACTATTTCAAGACTATGTTGCTCGCAGAGATCTAGCAATAACTTGCCATTGGAGTCTGAATATCCGTCAAGGTCATGTATGTGAGCATTCATGTCCCCTAGAAGGATTATTTCGGCATCATGACCAAATTCTTTAATATCGGTGCTTATGCATTTCACTATCTCCAGATTCTTTTCTCTGCAGTTATTCCCCGTCCACAAGTAAGCTACACCTAGCCACGTTTTCTTTCCACCTACTGTGCCCGAAACCCATAGGTGCTCTGAACACGTTTGCTTCACTCTGTCCCATTTTGCTCTGCTATGATTTAGCATTCCAACGCCCCCCACCTCTCCTTTCTGATATGATCCTGTTGCATCCGTCCCAAATATAATTGTCATAATGTGGTGGCTCTTCCAAGTCTCTAAGGTGTGTTTCTGTAACCGCATCAACACCTATCTGTTCCTTGTTTAACTGTCCCTCAATCTCTAACCATTTTGCCTTTTTTCTGGCCACCCTGCATGTTAATGTAACCAATTGCGACACGCGCCTTCTCCCTTCTTTTACCTTTTCTCTGGTTTTTCGCTATACTACCTGTCACAGAGTCCCCCCTGGTTGTTGTCCTCATTACACGCTACCCTGGACACCGAAAGGGCCCGCGTGCCCCCCAAAAAAGCTACTGCGCGTCCTGCAAGTCGCCAACCCACCTCATGACCAAGCCTCCTATTGAAGTGTATTCCGTCTCTTCCAAAACCACCCAACCTGTGCACCTCTCTGTTTATTTCCACTACCTCGATGCCTTTCTCTCGACTCATCTGCCATATCTCTTTGTTTGCGTCGACAACCGCTCTTTGCAGGTTGCCGTCATGCACCGGTCCCTCCGGTATTGTGCATACCACTATCTGCACCTGAGGGGAAATGGCGCGCATGTCATCGACCCCTTTCGCCAATTTGGTCGCTAGTTCAGCTGATTCTTCATTCAAGACGTCGTTTAGACCTCCCGCAATTACCACCAGGTTACGTCCATTAGCTTTAGCTGCGAGTTTTGCGCTAGCTTGTCTCATCACTGATCCCAGCCTATGTCCCGGGAACGTCCCTATTAAAACTCGTTTGTCGCCTCTCACCCTTTCCTTGACTGCTTCTGCGCATCTAGCTAAATTCGAGTCCCCAGGCCATTATCACGTGCTCCGACTTTTCTGCTGGACTGTCCCGCACCTGGCCACTGCCTCGGTCACCAGCTCGCGCAACCGCCGCTGTTTTGCTCCCTCCCGTTCCCCAAAACCACCTCGCGGAAAATGGGTCCTGTGACCCCTGCACCTGTCTTCCCCAAACCTGTTTCCCCCCTTCGCGTCTCCCACTATGGGGGGTTGATGCGCTCCTATTCCCGCCGTCGCTTGCTTCCTTGTCCACCATGACTGCCTTCGCTAACCCTTCCTCAGCTGACTTAAGCCTTTCTCCCATAGCCATCGTTTTTTCTCGCTCTGTCGCCAACGCATTCTCCAGCTCGGCGATTCTTACCATGAGCTTATTCTGGGCAGCCATCATTATTTCCATTTTCGCCTCTAACTCGCATTGCTTACACTTGGCGTCAGCTGGTTCTGTCTTGTCATCCGCACAAACCTCTATTTTCCATCCCATTCCGCACCCCGAACACTTTACGGTCTTTTTGACCATGGCTAGATCGTTCACACTTCGGATTACATACACTCAAAGCCAAAAGGTACCACAAAACCTGTCATTCCGGAGCCCACGAAAAACACGTCCGTACTCTAGCGCTCCGACCGCCGAACCGCATAGAGGCGCCACTGAAAGCCACCTCGGAATCCGGAATCCCAAGTGAATTCGCCATCTCGCGGTAGCCGGGCGCGCTACGCGATGTACGTTTTTTCGCTGGGGAGCGCGGCGATTGGGACGGCCGGAGAGAAACCCTCCGCGCGCGCGCCATCTCGGAGGCCATGGACCACCATACCAGTCCAGACGGCGCGGTGATTTTGGAAAAAGAAAGGGAACCTTCGCCGGCGACCCCTCCTCCAATCCTGGCACATTGAGCAGACAGCGGGAAACATCAACCACACCACGGGGGGCACTGCCCTCCCTCTACTGCCAGGGCTTGCGACGACTCACGGCAAACCTTCACGCCTGGCAAGAAGGCGTTGCACATCTCGGGCCTTCTCACCGCTTAACAAGAAGCCGATCATGCTTCGAAACGTGGCGGTTTCTTAAAATTAATTTTGGCTGGAGTTTTCTCTTTTCTCCAGTTTTCTGTTATCCCAACCAGACAGACTACTGCCGAATGTTCACCTTTGAAAGAATAGAGATATTTGTGTTGCAGGCCCCAAGCCTAGAGTGTCGAGCTCGTTGCTTCGTTTTGTACTTTCCTTGCATTCCTTGGGGGGTATTAGGAGTTCGAAAGCAAGATACGAGAAACGAGCCTGGGAAACGCCCGTGCCATGAAGCTTTTTGCCGTGTGGCTTGGACGAACACAATGACGGCTGAGGGACCACCGGAAAGTGCTTCGGCGCGTCAACGCTGACTATGAATGGAAACGTGTTTGCATAGTAACGAAAAGAAAACTTACGAAAAAAAAAAAAGCGGGTTTTGCTTGTGTCGGCAAGGACTGAACTGCAGGTGTGCTGGGAAAATATGGCAGCAATATCTCCCAAAGAGAGTCTAGAATTCGAAGGAGGTCATTAAAGTTTAAAACCTCCTTGAATTGCCGAGAGGTAACAGAATTCTTCGACCACATTAGAGCCCGAAGAAATTTGTTTTTGCGAGTGATGAAGCGTCGCGTATGGCATGAATGGTGCGTTTCTACCCTCTTCCTCCTTGAAATCCTTTCGAGGTACCACGGGGGACAATCTTTATCTAGCCACTTTAAATAACGCAGCCGCTGTTTAATTGGTAGCGAATGACATGACGGAAGCCGATGGTCTGTGTCGTCGCTACATTTTTAACAAAGCTTAAAATTCGGCGAGATGGTGCATAGCTACTGGGAAATTTTTGAGCGCGAAACAATGCATTCACAAGGCATTCAAAAGCTCCCATTCTGTCTCTCTCGTACTTGTGAATGTCTTGACTGGCGCTCAAAAATTTCCCAATTGCCACATTTATTCACGGAAAAACCGAAGCGGCATCTAAAGACACAAGCGGTTCAATGCAACAGAGAGCGAAGGGGCGCTCGATGCTCGCGAATCGTGCTGCTTTGTCGTATTTGAATCCACATGTATGATGAAGCTGGAACATTGCACTCATTCTCTGTTGATTAGGTACACAATTGTAGATCAAACTCAATGTGGATCACGATGTCGCTTAATGAAAGTGGCCTAGAGTTGTACATGTGCCAGAACATGCTGCACAGCCCACTTACATGCCCTCGTATATGAGGGCATGGACAGCTTCATAATTTGAAAAATAATTTCGAGGGCTTTACAAGACGGTACCTCTATACGATTACAAGGCACGCTATAAAAGGAGGCTATAAATATTTGTAACCATAGGTCGGCAAAATAAATGGAGCCCACGCAGACTCACTCAATGAATGTTTTAGATGTGAAGCATCTTATGGCGAAGCTTAATCCGGTGGTGGTGTGCGGCGTGGCCTCCCTTACTGCGCATGCGCAAACCCTTTCAAAAAAATAAAAATAAAAAAAAACCTCTCCTCCCCCCTCTCTCTCCTCTAGGCATCCCTCCCCGCGGCAACCACACCCTCACTGCGCATGCGCCTCCCCTCCTCTCTCCCCTCCTATGCTCCCCCCCTCTCTCCTCTAGGAATCCCTGCCTGGGCTCCCACTGCGCATGCGCGTCCCCCCCCTCTCTCACCTCTCCTACGCTCCCCCCCCTCTCTCCTCTAGGCATCCCTGGCCCACAGCGTCCACAACCCCACTGCGCATGCGCGTCCCCCCCCCTCTCTCTCTCTCCTCTCCTACGCTCCCCCCCCTCTCTCGCCTCGTGACGCCGACGCAGGCAGCGTCTGCTAGCGAGTTTCTTGGTTGAAAAAACCGACTGCACGCGCTGCACAACCGTTCACTGTCCATCGCGTATATATGGCAATGGATCTTGACCTCCAAGGTGGTGCCGGTGGGAGATTTCTCCTGTGCGTTGTTGAACAATAAAAATTCGCAGCGTGCGCGTTAACTAAAAGCGCACTGCGGGTCTCTGTGTACAGTCGGAATCTTCTGTCTCTCATTGCCCATTAGCAGCGATTGGCATGTTCCAGTAGGAAACACCGCTCCATCACTGCGTGCTTTGCGCCTCCTCAGTTTTCTCTCCTGCGCAACGCTGCGATAGCGCCAGCGTCAACGCCACGGCCAGTGTAAGCGTTAAGCGCCCGCTGCTTCACATCTACACATGGTTCCCTTTAGCGGGAGATGGTGTAATTTTTTCGCTTAGCACTCACGAGGACCCAGACTAACCAAAATTCTGCTGAAGCGAACTCACTCGGACTCAGACTCATGAATATTTTTTTTCAACCGGACTCACTCGGACTCATACTCACCAAACTTTTCCGCAAGCGGGCTCACTCGGACTCATACTGACGAAAATATAACTCAGCTGGACTCACTCAGATGCAGACTCACGAATATATTCGTCAACCGGACTCACTCGGACTCAGACTCACAAAATTTTCCTCAAGGAGACTCACTCCGACTCAGACTCATCTAAGTATAACTCAGCCGGACTCACTCGGACTCAGACTCACCAAAGTACAACTTAGCCGGACTCACTCGAACTCAGACTCACCAAAATTTTCCTAAAGCGGACTCACTCGGACTCAGACTCACCTAAGTGTAATTCAGCCGGACTCACTCAGACTCAGACTCACACCTCAATCTGAGTCTGAGTGAGTCTGAGTGAGTCGACTCATGAGTGAGTTTGCCGACCTATGCTGAGACGTATGTGCTCCGTGTGCTCGGTAATGGCGGACGGAAGACGGACGGAAGACAGGAACTGACGTCACTTGCAAGAAAAGCCTCGACTCATTCTGTTCTATTAGATGCGCGCTTCAACACTTTTGTGTCATTGCATTTGCACGCAGCGCAGTGCCTAGCCAAGTTACCGGAATGGGTTAACAGTGAACGTGCTTGATTATTAATGAGAACTAAGAGGCCGAACCTGCGGCCTTCGAATAATGTGTCTAAGCCCGATACCATATAAAGTGGACGGAGGGGTGACCGCCTCTGTAGCTCAGTTGGTAGAGCATCGGACGCGTTATTCGAAGGTCTCAGGTTGGGTCGCTGCCAGCGGCAAGTTATATTTTCATCCACTTTTCTTTCCTCACATTTACATTACAATTACTGCTAATAACATCCCCTATACTTTTCTTGGCATCATTGTCTGTTCTGTAATTGTATCTAGCACAGAAAAAAACGAGTCCTTAAAATTTCCACTTCTTTCCTTGGTGCATAATTATGTACTTTAAGCCGTGCATTAACACACACCAGCCCTTCTGGCTGATGTACTTGTTGCAAGACACTGCAATGCAAACCTATGTCTATGCTTGACACGGCACATTCCCCGGCCCGTCACTTTCAGATACGTACGTTAACCTTTTGGCGAAGTCCCTTCAACTTCAGAGGGGCGGGAAAAAAAAATACATCTTCTTCAGCGGCAGTTTTCTTGATCCTATGGGAGAAATTATGAACATACGGATGACAACAGGTGTTCGCTTTTTGTTCACTCGAACTTGAGGAAGAGCCGCTTCATGCCGGAATTAACGTTGCGCAGCACTTTCTCCGCTACCGCGCAAATCAGCTTATCAGGGTACAAGGCCTGCTTAAGCCTAGAAACCTGCTTAGCCACGCATTCTTGAACAGCGTGCCTACGCGACTTTTTAAATGCGAGGCGACACCTTTTTTGACCAGGCTTTGAATGACCTGAGTCATGTACCTCAGGGAGACGGTAATCATCAGCATACCTGAAACAGGCAGTAATATTTTGTTGACGAAAAAGTGAAGCTCTCATACGTTAATTGGGCCATATAAAATGTATGCAGTTGCAACGTGGAAGCTTCGGAGGAGGTGAAACATTTATTGGGAGCCATACTTGTTACCAACACTTGTGTTTCTGGATCGGAGCTGAGCAGGGGCGTATCCAGGGGGAGGGGGGGGGGGTCTGTCAGGGGGTGCACCCCCCCCCCCCACCACTTACCCACCTTTTATTTCGTCGCTTCACGCTGACATGATTCCTGGGTTTTGTGTGTTTGAAAAAATAATGTGGTAATACACTATTGTTATAAACTGACTCTTGCAGACAGGTTCCAACGATGTCTTATGTACATTTATAAAAAAGCGTGTACGTGTAGCTGCTTCTTCGTTTTTATTTTTTAAAGGGGTACTGACACAAAATTTCGCGGCCGAGACAGCCTGTGGGTTCGATTCCCGTGAACATGTGTATATCATCTGCAAGTTATCAACAGCAAATATAGCTTGGAAGGTATTTTAAATTAATTTTGAAGTTTGCGTGAGCGATCGACTCCCTCGCGCTACTGACACCATCAGAGGTGACCCTTGGTGACCCACCTACTTCCCTCGCATGACCACGCTGCAACAAGTTATGATGACGCCATAGCCGCCCATTTTTCTTTTGCCGCGTTTGTTCCAGCAGTCTATACTTCTCGGCGGCTGGTCGCGAGTCCGTGGCCGCGGCGCACGCGTTGAAAGTTTTGTGTTTGGCAACACTGCTGTCCCGTTTCCTATTCGAAATAACTTCTTGATGCGGACCGTGCGGAAGTGCGTCACGGTTCTGTGTGCTGACGTGACCGAGAGCTGCGCACGCTAGGTGGTGATAGTTGCACCCGGCGGCTTGTCGTTTTTGGAGCTCTCTCAAACCGAAACTGAAACTGGTCGGTAATGAGGAGCCTCTAATTACATATCTGTTGCGCGCTGCAGCAAACGAGATGCCGTGTTATGACTAACAGGCCCCCAGCAACACATTGCAGCAAAAAAAACACCGAGGCCAAAGTTTTCGTGTCAGTACCGCTTTAACATGTGTTCATCACTGCTTCTTGTGCGCTTTATTGGCTGGGGCGGGTAACGGCACTTTGTCAGGCATTAAAGTGCCTTTTTGCCAAATCTGCCACTTGCCTTAGCTGTGGTCAATGTACACTACACTGTACTTTGTAACTCACTGACTGAATGAATAAACTCGCGCAAAATTTTGACGCAGCTGTGTCGAGCAGTCCAGGAAGCACGCCGAGGAGGATACTGAAGAACAAGGTGACCCTCAAGAGGCATGCGGATTCGAGGCGTCAGTTGGCTGATGAGTACGCACATCTGAGTATGAAGACACTGAGGCGCTCTTTACATCAATATGACATTTTGTCGAGAGTAATCCGCCCCTTCATCAAGCCTCACATCCAAACTACATCCTGCGCAAAAACAAAACTTAAAAAAAAGAACACTCGCGTATCGCTGTGTTGGCGGCTCCATTGCAATATCGTGAAGTCCATTGCAATATCCCTAGCAGTAAGATATAAGCAATCTCTTTTTCATAACAATCGTGTCTTCTTAGATATCTTCGTACTAGAAACACATGCTACTCCGTACCCTACTCGTCTAAACAACACTGGAACCATCCATTCTGTAGAACAAATTTTGGGCGACAAATGTTGCGTTTTACTGTTCCTTTGTTATTAAATAAATTTCTTCAGGCAAAAATAATCATTGAAAAATGCAGTGCACGTGATAATTAGGGAAGTGCTTTCATCGTGAAAATTGAGAAAATGGTTGGCTCAGGCATTAGTTTATTTATTTATTTATTTATTTATTTATTTATTTATTTACAATTGCTCTGCATATCATTGTTGTCTTATATATAGTATTTTTTGTATTCCGTTATATTTTGCATTGTACTTCGCAATTTGTGCAGTAGGAAAGTGCTTACGTATATGAGTTTCTGTGCATAGCATTACCCTTCGTGCATCTTTCCACTTCTACTGCGCCAAGCATTTCATGGTCTGTGTTCATTGCCTATGTTTATGGCCTATGTTCCGTGGTCTATGTTCACCTATGTCCTCGTTGCTTGCCATGTATAGGGAGCCTCGGTTTCTCCTCAAGTGACAAACGTCACTTTTCTTGCGAGCGTGCCCTCACCCTTGAGATGAAATAAAATTGAATTGAATTGAATTAATGCAGGGAAAGTGAACTTGAAAAGCAAAATTTGCACAAAGATTACAATATTTATGAGTTGATGTGGAATTATAAGATCATCATTATCATCAGCCCACTGCACGGCAGAGGCCCATGTTCCGCCAACTAACCCGATCCAGTGCTTTCTGCTGCCACGTTATACCTGAAAACTTCTTAATCTCATCTGCCCACCTAATTTTCTGTCTCCCCCCTCACGCGTTTACCTTCTCTTGGAATCCAGTTAGTTACCCTTAATGACCAGCGGATATCCTGCCTACGTGCGACGTGCCCGGCCCATGTCCATTTCTTCTTCTTGATTTCAACTACGATATCCTCAACCCCCGTTTGTTCCCTGATCCACTCTGCTATTTTCCTGTCTGTAAAGGTTACACCTATCATTTTCTTTTCCATCGCTCGCTGCGTCGTCCTCAACTTAAGTTGAACCCTCTTTGTAAGTCTCCAGGTTTCTGCTCCGTAGGTAAGTACCGGTAAGATGCAGCTGTTATATACCTTCCTCTTGAGGGATAGTGGTAGACTACCATTCATGATTTGATAATGCTTGCCGAATGAGCCCCATCCCATCCTTATTCTTCTAGTTATTTCACTCTCGTGGTTCGGCTCCGCGGTTACTACCTGTCTTAAGTAGACGTACTCCTTTACAACTTCCAGTGTCTCGCCACCTATCGCAAAGCGCTGTTCTCTGCCAAGATTGTTCCAGATTACTTTAGTTTTATGCATATTAATTTTCAGACCTACTCTTCTACTTTCCGTATCCAGTTCAGTAATCATAATCTGTAATTCGTCTCCCGCGTTACTCATCAATGCAATGTCACCAGCAAATCGCAGGTTACTAAGATACCCTCAATTAACTCTTATCCCTAACTCTTCCCAATCTAGGGCTCTGAAAACATCCTGTAAACACGCGGTGAACAGCATTGGAGAGATCGTGTCTCCCTGCCGTACGCCCTTCTTTATTGGGATTCTGTCGCTTTCTTTATGGAGGACTATGGTGGCTGTGGATCCGCTGTAATTTCTTCCAGTATGTTTATATAGGCTTTGTCGATGCCCTGATTCCTCAGTGCCTGCATGACTGCTGATATTTCCACCGAATCAAATGCCTTCTCGTAATCTATGAAGGCTATGTAAAGGGGTTGGTTGTATTCCGCGCATTTCTCTATCACCTGATTCATAGTATGAATATGGTCCATTGTTGAGTAGCCTGTACGAAATCCTGCTTGGACCTTTGGTTGATTGAACTCTAATGTCGTATTAATTCTATTAACGATTATTTTTGTAACTAGCTTGTAGACAACGGACAGTAAGCTGATCGGCCTGTAATTTTTCAAGTCCTTGACGTCGCCTTTCTTATGAATTAAGATGATGTTGGCATTCTTCTAACGATTCTGGTATCTTCCCCGTCAAGAGACACTTCATATACAGGTGGCCAGTTTTTCTAACACAATCTCTCCACCGTCTTTCAGCTGGTGTGATGTTACCAGATCCTCACCAGCGGTTTTGCCTCTTTGCATTCCCTCTAGGGCTTTCTTTACTTCTCCTGTCAAAACTGGGGGATGTCAGATTCCTCTGGGCTATTACTGCTTGTTACGTTATCATCCTGATTGTCTCGGCTGCTGTACAGATCTCTTGAACTCCTCCGCTACCTCAACTATTCTATCCATATTGATAGTGTCACGTGGTCGTGACGTCGACGAAGGCAGCAGGCGACGTGTCCAAGATGAAACTGTTTATTAGGCCGAACTTGTGGCCGGTAAACGGAAAGTAAGATTACTGCAATACACGCTGACACTGATAACACTGAACAGAGCGTCGGCCGTCGATCAACTGACGAGCGGTGAAGCGCGCCGGCATTTATAAGCGCGGCATCGAATATTCCAGCCTTATCGCTGGTTGTCGTGCAAGCTCTGGAATAAGCTCGAGTGTTCGCGCTTCGCCCGCATTCTTGACAAAATGATCTACAACAATCGCGAAGCTTCTCGAACAAAGAGGCGCGGTTTGCGATGAGCGTTGCTCACAGTCTTTGTGGGCGAAAACCGAATACAGCAACTGTGAAAGTTAGAAACCCGCGTGGCAATAGTGACTTTGCCTACCTTGTCCCTTATGCATACATCTGATTTTTGCCTGTGAGCAGTTTTGTCTTCACAACTTTAAGGCTTCTTCCGAGCTTTAGAGCATGCTCAATTCTCTCCATGTTAAAACCCTCTCTTGCATGGCGTCCCATATGTGGCACATACCGATTAACATTTTTTATAATCGGGTGCAAGAGGACCAGTAGAGAATGTGACTCAGAGTAATCCTTATAGTTACGTGCACTAAATATAAAAAAGCGCTGCCATCCCGAGATCAGTATGAAATGTAGACATGAAATAGATTTCACAGTGTACATGCAAGCTCTGATCACGAACAACAGTGACTGCTATATTTTTCTTGCAACCCTTTTCTCGTTGCAGAAGCAAGAAAAAATTATTTTGGCATATCTCGTGGCTTTGAAAATTTATGCTCATTAAGGCTCTTCTCATTTCCGTTTCCCACTACGGTATAAAGTCGGAAATCTGTATGTGCCATATTTGGCACAGTATGCATGCGAGTGATGAAATGTGCAAGGTGGGGCCATCTATGTTTTCTTGCACAATGCAAATACAAACAAAAAGAAAGCCTCTGAGATCATGCAGCACAGCTCTGTTTTGCCAGATTTCAGTTGTGGGGGTAGGGTTTTGAGATGCTTCACGAAAGTCTCGAGTGGCCAGCAACAGTACCTGGCAATTTTTTGTTACATTATTGCCGTGGGTGCATGAAAAAAATCATGTGACGTCTAACCAGTGCACGGCCGTATTTAGATTTTACGATTTGTTGGCAACTGACGCTCACTACCACAAGTCAGTCGTTGGTAATTCGGGCAGGAAAATATAGCAAGGCGGCACCATGCGAACAGGCAAACGTGTAAGCGGCCATCTTGCACGTAGATGTCGGCAGTCAGATGCACTAACCAAAATGTTCAATTACGCCTGAACACAGGAAGCAATTGCTTTGCTTTATTCACAAATCACTCTAAAAAGACCGCAATCAGTGAGATTTTGTTTTTCAGCCACGGTAGCCATTTTGCTCGCCCACTTGCATAGTGTGCCATATTTGGCACAAACCTTTATCTTCATTAATACAGTCACCATAAATCTGAAAATTTTTGTACATGTTATTCTTCATGTAGCTAATGATAAAAATGATCAAATAATTTTTCAAATGATTTTCTCATAATTCATGCTGCAGAGGGTTATATCTTCTTATGTCGGCTACTTACGCCTTTTGATTAACTTCGAAAGCTCCGCCAGCTCTCTTCGTCCGTTGCATTTGAAGCTTTTTTGACGTTTCTGTATGAGGTTTTTCGTCTCCTGGGATAGCTTGCCAGCAGGGTTGCCGTTGGTTGTTACTTTGCGCCAAATTGGCTACTTTTGGACCCTGTTGGCGACGAAAATTTCCAGTTGGCGCCAAGGCACTTTTTTAAACTTGCAGTTTTACTTATTCAAAGGGCTTTTATTTATTCATCAATAGTAAAGACTCTGTTGATAATACCGCTTCTGCTCTATTTGGCTAGAAATTCGGCGATATATCAAATGACATGGCTACTTTGGCTACTTTGGCGTGAGTTCTGGAGCCTTTTCATGTCACCCCAACGACAACCCTGCTTGCCAGGGTCCTGTCTAATGACTGTACCCCCCGACTTCCATTGGACACCCCTTAATGATACTAGTCAGATTATCATTCATTGCGTCAACGCTAAGGTCGGTTTCCTCGGTTAGAACAGCGTTACCTATTCTGAAGTGAAACTCTGAATTCCTGTACTTTCCCTCTCAGCGATAGTTCATTAATTGGCTTCTTGCGTATCAGTTTCCGCCGTTCTTTTCTCAAGTCTAGGCGAATTCGAGATGTTACCAGTTCTATGGTCACTGCATCGGATCTTGTCAACTACTTCCACATCGTGTACAATGCCCGGGCGGGCACACAGTGTGAAGTCTATTTCATCTTTAGTTTCGCCACTAGGACTCCTCCACGTCCACTTACGGTTAGCCCGTGTTCTATAGAAGGTATTCAAAATCCGTAAATTATTGCGTACTGCTAACTCTACTAGTAACTCCCCTCTGGCATTTCTAGAACCAATGCCATATTCCCCGACCGAATGGTCTCCAGCCTGCTTCTCGCCTACTCTGCCTGTAGCTAATTCCCGCTTAAAAAACAAAAAACAAAAAAAAAACAAAAAAATCACCTGTGTTCGATATATGTGGTTCCGACCGTATTTCTAAAAGCCATTACACCAGCGTGATTGCTGAATAAATAGAAAATTATGATGTTATTCGTAAAAAGCCCCCCCCCCCCCCCCCCCCGCCCCCCTTCCGGCAGTGTTATGTAATTCTATTTACTGTTGCAGACAGTCTTTTTGTATTATTATGTTTTTAGGCTTCACCCTAAGGTTGCATATCGCCAACGCTTACAAGGCTCTAGAGTTCCAGCGTCATAAATTGTCCAATTATGAACTGCTTGAGCAAGCTGAATGCGTTAACTTGGAGCACATATTTTCGTTCGGAATTTTACTGGTTATACACAAAAGTAATCCTACGCATTCAAGAAAAATATGGCAAGACAGGTAGTTACTTGTGCTTATGTAGAGTCGACTGTGGTCTTTGAATGTTGGCACGAAGCGTCCGTCCTCTCTGGTGTCGATCGAGATGCTTTTCGTGATTCCTTCGCGCCTCTTCTCACCTCTGCCGACGAGTGGCCCGTAGAACGGCGGAAAATAGCCGTGCTGCCACCGCACCTGTGTGCTATTAAATTTGTTTTTTCGCCAGCACACTCTATTCATCGAGCTTCATGGCTTTCATGTTTTGTTCATTTATTGAGCTCGTATCTGCGGTTTTTTTTTCTGTCAGCGATTGCAAGAACAAATACGAACGAAGAAGGAAAAGCCGGCGTTTATTCTAGCAGTTGCTGCAACCGTTAAGAAAACCAATGGGCGAAGTGATATAGGGCGAAGAACAATGATAATTTCAAACTTTTTTTTTTTTACTTTTAGGCACCTTCACAGAGCGAAACTTACTGAAGAGGTCCAGGTGTGCGCTAACGGGAAAGAAAGTGTGGAACAGGAAAGGCTAGGCGTCAACTTCAATCATTTGTTCTAACAGCGCAGAAAACGAAATGTAGCATTTGCACACGTCTCCATCGGGAGCTTACGAAGAAATCACAGTGACATAGGAATTATTCTTATCTTTATGAATATATATATATATATATATATATATATATATATATATATATATATATATATATATATATATATATATATATATATATATATATATATATACACAATTGCTTCCAGCCCCAAGGAGGCAAATGTCTTCATGATCACTTGCAAGCTCTTGAACATTGATGACCTCAACGCGACACAGTTTGTTGAAACAACTATTTCATGCGCATTATTCCGCATTGTTTGGCAAAGTACGTAGTCACCACTCGCTCTGCACTGGGTCTGCTGTCGTTTAATAAGGTCGTGACGGAGCGCCCGCTCCTTCTGGCGTCGAAACAATTGCTTTGGCTTTTCCGCCATGTCTACTCTGAGCCTCTCTTCGTGACTGCTAACAGGCAGCTCGTGGTGTATCTCTCCGCACCTGCGTGCAATTAAACTCGTCACTTTATTGTTTTCGACACGTGCACCTCGCCTGGTTGTATGAGCTTCTGTTTTTGTATCGGCGATTGTATGGAGATAGGATAAATAATTAATAACGAAGAAAAAATGTCGTTCACGCTCCAATTTACGAGGAAGGTGCGCGAGAACAACCGACGCACTTCGCTAGCCCTTAACGAACTCTTCCGCGAGTCAGATGGCACAACAGGCACGCAACAATGAAAAGTCAAAATCTCACTTTGATTTTATCTTTGCACGCGTTACCTTGTGTCTAACTTACGGCGTCGGATAAGAGAAATAAACATTATTAGGCGAGCTGCATGATGGCACCGCTTACGCTTGTGGTAGTGTTGTTGAATGCATTTGTTTTTCTTTGTTAGCGCGTTGCAATTGTGTGTGCCTATTAAGCCACTGTGTTGTCTTTATATATTTTTAACCACGCACACAGATAAAGAAAGCTCAGAGCAATAATATGTACTTGAAGGGCCCCCGTTTTGTCGATGTATGTTTGGTTTAAATCGCAGTGGCACTCCAGATAGATAGGTAATGAAATAATTGATAATCACATAGCGAAAACATAATAATTCAGATAATTAATAATGAACTGAATAATACTTTTTAATCAATCAATTAATTTTTTCTTTCTGTGTGTGCGCGGTTACAAATATAACCTCCAGTTAGCCTCATGGCTGCCATATTGAGGGCATTGTACACGTGTTCCGTAAAAGTACAGGCATGCACAAATTCGTCAAACCGTTAGTGTCATACAAAGAATGAATGTAATTATTTACACGCCGGTTGAAACACACGCAAACGTAGTAAATAAAGTTATTGCTTTGCAGCCGATGTAGCAAAAAAAGACAACAACAAAAGTACGTCGTTTAGTGATAAAACAAAATGCACTAAAAGGTCGTTAATTCGACACTCTTTAATTACGTCATGATTGTTCACGACCCGGTTAATTTGGACGGTCTTCGGAGTGCGCCAAGCACGAAGCGCCGAGAATACTCTACACAAAGTAGCGAAAACGGCGTTCGCGGCCAGGAGAAACGAGAGCCAGCTTTCAGAAAGGCGTGGTCGCCATCCACAATCGGGTTGTCCGTACGTAACACGGTGTGGGTTGAGAGCACGTTTCATCCTAAGACACAAGCGGTGTTCACATTATGAGCGATGTCGCAATTGACAAAAATTGCGGCTTCTGCACTGCTCTCATGCAATATAATTACTGGATTTGCTAACTCACAATAAAATGAAAGGATATTTCTTAATTGTTTTCTCGAGAGTTTCAATAATGCGGCATTCGGCTAATTGGGACAGGTTTCTCTGTCACGTGAAATCTGAATTAACGAGCTTTTACTGCATATGACTGTGCGACCAGTTGGTACAACATGGTGAAAGCGTTGAACAACACGAAACGCGGAAAAGGAAGAAACGTTGTGGACTTTTGGACACAGTAGGTGCCATTATTCGCCTATCCCGTCCACAACGCTCGTTCGTGTTGAGTTTTTTTTTTTGTTTGGCTCAGCTGTTTCACAATGCAGCAGTAGAAAGCTCAAGAAAGATTTGCAGCAAAATAAATAAAAGTGCCAAATATGAATGCGCTGAGCCATAATATTATCTGGGGTTTTACGTGCCAAAACCACGATATGATTATGAGAGACGCTGTAGTGGAGGGCTCCGGAAATTTTCGCCCGTCTAGTGATCTTGAAAGTGCACTGAAATGGCACAGTGCACGGGCCTCTGGCATTTCGCTTCCACTGAAATGCGATCGCCGCGGTCGGGACCGAACCCACGACCTGCGGGTCAGCCAGCCGAGCACCGTAACCGCTACTCCTGGTTGCGGACGAACGAATGCGCAAAGGTCAATCCATGGGAAGGTTAATCAAGGGTGCTCAAATGTAGCGACCACTATCATAGCTTCATCAAGCATATTATGTTTTATGTCGCCACGATGACTGAGATTGTGTTCGTAGGATGCGGTGTTCTTTTTTTTTTCATGTGGCACAGAAAAGTCGAGAATCTATTTCAGCGCCCCAACCCGTCCTATCTTCGACTAAATTGTTGAATTGACTTTACTAATGTGTCACAGTTATAGTGCCTAGTCCATTACGAAGCTAATCAAGTGAAAGCATGCACAGCGCAGTCATGAAAAAAAAAAAAACCTAGGAAATTGAAAAGGTAGTTGACACACGCGTAAATATGAGTGACTGATAGTCACACCGCACGATTTTACGTCTTTCAAGTTAGAGCTTCTGAAAGTAGCAGGGAGAAAGAATCTTTGAGCTTGCAAGCACTTATAGATTCAAAAAGTAAATAAAACGATAACAATTAAGTATGTAATACATATGACCTTTAATCATCCAGCATTCGTACACGTTGACGTCATGCCCGCCGGTTCATTTCCTGAGTGTTTGTTTGCATTAGAGTGCATAACTTCTGTCGACATGTCCATGCAATACAGAGATTGTGCTCTTGGATTAGCGGTTCTTTATTGTCCTGTGGGAACACCAAGAAAGAAGAATAATGTATGCCTAAAGCTTATTTACTATGAATTGTCCTTCTTAAATCTGTAAACACTGGCTCGATTTCTCTATGTTTGTATAGCATTCATCTTCGGTTCATCGTTTTCAGAATGTCTTGTCAGTTAATATCTCGCCAGTTATTTATCCAGCATGCTTTTCAGAATATGTTGTCATGTTTTTCAGAATTTATTGTCAGTTGATACATGGTAAGTTATTTATGCAAATGTTAACATCATGCCCCACCAGTTCATTCCATGAGTTCACATATATCTAGCTGTAGAAACTATGACACTCAACCATAATGAGAAACAGAACAAGCCTGAAATATTTTCTTTTTCTCTATCACTTGCATATAGAGCTTTGCACCGCCGCCGCCGCTGCCTGTTCTTGCTCACGCCGATTGCGCCGCCACCGAAGTTTCCAGAGTGACCACGCCGCCGCCGCCGCCGCCGCCGCCGCCGCGCCATAACTGAGGGCGCGCCGCCGGTAGTCTTTCATTTTAACCCGAACGGGGAATCCGGGCATAAATTACATAACTTCACTGGGGAAGCTTTTCTCGATGTGTCGTTGTAATGGACTCTCCATTTCAGCCGCCGCTGATTGGAGGGAACTCGGCCAGAAACACACCCTCCCTTTCCGATACTTCCTCTTCAACGTCATTATGACGTCACGAAGTTTTCACAACACTTGACTCAAATTAGAGGAGCGGAATGCGCCTCAACCATAAAGGGGAAAAAACAGTCGAGAGCACGCCTAGCATCCATAGGTCAACCTCCTCTGAACCCACTACCACTTTGGGCTCGTGTAACGATTCCCATCATGCTCTTGTTTGTTTTCCTTTTTCTTGGTGAGCTCATGGGAAAATAAAGGAAAGTTCACGAGCGCACGCACCTCGCGTCCACAAACCTACCTCCGTGGAACGACACTACCCCCTCGTGCTCCAAGCTCTGGTCACAGTTCCCAGCATGCTTCTGTTTCATTTTTTATGGCTGGGGAGTTATTCTCGATGTGTCCCCTTCAGTGGCGTAAATCCATAAAGACCACAAGGGGGGAACACAGATTTTGCAATGGGGCCATTTTTTTATATACATATGCTTTATTTTTAATTATATAAAGTTAAAATTATGCATTGCCATAAAATAATAGTATCTATAATAATAATAATAATAATAATAATAATAATAATAATAATAATAATAATAATAATAATAATAATAATAAAACGAACATCAGTATCAGTGCCTGGTCAGAAAAATGGCACTGAGTATCCAACGGTATACAAGCGACATCGCATGGCACAGTTAGTTTAAAATAGCAACTCGTGGGCAGGCACTAGCATTTTTACAACTGCCTCATTTAGGGTCAAGTATGCACTAAAAAATGGTAGCACTTCTTGTGCTAACGCACAAACGGTATTCCCCTTGCACCGGCGATTATGGACTTATGGCTGTGATGACTGCGAAGTGTGACTTGGTGTGTGCGTGCTCTCTCTCTCTCCACCTTTAAAACGCCCCTTTCCCCAGTGTAGGATAGCATACCGGTCCTACTAGACTGGTTAACATCCCTGCCTTTCCTTTCCCTCTTCTTCTTTCATTTATTCCCCATCATGTGTACCGGCTAGAAGTAATAAGTTTCTGTTCCATTGAAAGTACTTCAGATTTCAGAGTTGGTTTTACGGAAAGTGCGTTGTCCTTGACTGTCAAGAAAATCAAATAAGACACTTGAATGGTGTGTCCCCCCCCCCCCAGCCTGAACACAGGGGGGTGGGGCTCAGGACCCCCCCTGACCCCCCCCCCCCATGATTTACGCCACTGGCCCCCCTTAATGGACTGTCCATTCCGGCCGCAGCTGATTGGCTGGAGTTCGGTGACCAGTGCGCTTCCTGTTTCCGGATCTTTTTCCGCAGCGTCATTTCGATGTCACGAAGCTTTCACAACTCTCGACAATAATGAGAGGGATGGAATGTGTTTCGACGCAACGAACGCAGCGCCCAGACATCCGCTTTTGGGCGTACATCTCGGAGGCTGTGCATAAAATTTGATTACGTAAGCCATCGAATTAGGTTTAATGCGGCCGCCCGTCTAACACATCTGTGAAGGTCGGTACGCATTCCCTGCATGGTTCTCGAACATCTGGGACACATTCATATGCAAATTCAGACTTCCCAAGTTCCTGTAAATTTCATCCACTTTCTTCTTACACTGGGAATGTGCTGGTGGGTTCGGTTCGGCGCAAAGTTAAGGTGCAGTATTTCGAATGGTGTGTCATAATACCGTGGAATTACCATGTTTTAACACGATAGCGTTAAAGAGCTCGTTTCGCAGAAATTCCGCCGTCGGCGTCGGTGTCGGCGTCGTTGGTTGTGAGCGAAAAATCACCATCTTGTCCGTGACTGAAAAATCAAGAAAGATGCAAATAAAATAAATAATAAAAATTTCCGGGTCCGAGTGAGGATCGAACCCAGGCCGTCTGCGTGGCAAGCAGGTGTTCTACCACACAGCTACGCCTCTTTTTTAGGGGCGAAGCTCCTTAGGGCATAGGCTTGTCCCGCGTCGTTGTCGTAGCCGCCCCTGTGCGATGACGATGACGCTGCCATCACGGCACAGCACATGGAATGTACCCACTATGCGTCCATAACGATGAGGCTGATGACGATGAAGAATAAGCCTGTCCCGTTAGCCTACTGATGGGTGACTTTAACGTTGACATCACTGAAAACAGTTAATTGGCTCATACAACACATGACATCGCGATATGGTCTCACATGCATATCGTTTGACCACATGCAACCAACCACCATCCGAGGAACCTGCATCGATCTCGTCTTTGCAAAACTTTCCACTACGACCCATCCAGGAACCGCTCTCCCTCCATTTCACCGACCATAAAGCCGTTATAATGAAGGGGGAACGGAAGCAACGGCTTATGTAAACGGTAACCACGACCAACGAAGAAACGAAAACAAAACGGAAAATCGCGGCTCAGGAATAAAATATAAATTTCTTGTATATATACACATAGTGTTTGTCACGTCTTTGATGGTGTACTGGGCGAATTTCACGGAAGATTCACGGTTTACCGATGAACCTCCGGAGCTTCGCCCACTCATCATCATTCACTCCGTGGATATGCTGTGATTTTTTTCTTTCTTTATTGACACACTGCTTGGAAATACTGTGAAAAGAACTTCCTCTGATTGGAAATGCAGTGAAAATAACTCGTTCTTCGCAAACGCAAGCGTCTTTTATATAGGCGTCGCAATGTAACATGTAATATCCCAGTAATATTGCGTGGTACAAGCGTACATTGCCATCGGGCGTCAGAACACGTGACTATCATAACGATTTCGTAGCGTAAAGCTGGCCACCCATTACTAAAGGCACACACCTTACTACGCGTGTTCCCTTAACACCACGTAGTGGGTGCATAGCAAGTATGCACTAAGTGGTTGAAGTAGGCACTCGGGAGAGGATATCACTATGGCGTTCAACTCTTAAAGGCGAAGATTAAGGGTACCCCCAATTTTTTTTCCACGTGGCCTAAACTTTGCTTTGCAAAATTGACATTTGTGGCATGGCTTTATGTATTCCTTCATGCCACATCTTCCTTCATGTCCTTACAAGTACATCTTTGGGTTAATTTTCTGCGCGTTCTTTTGAAACCATCGTCACCTCCAGATACAGGGCTTTCATGGTATAGTCGCAGTACACTGAAGTGTCGGGTACCAGCACCTTGCCGTCTTGTATGTTGAGGTCTTCAGAGCCTTCCCACAACTTGATTAGGTTCACTTCTTCAGAATTATTACCGCTGGGTACATTATTACCGCTGGGTACAGTCTAGACAGAGCGTAGGCGTCCTGGTGCTTTTGTCCAGGGAAATGGGCCACTTCAAATGTAAACTGCTGAATCTCACTGACCCATCTGGCGAGCCGGCCTTTTGGCTGTGTCAACTGCAGTATATAAGTCAAGGCTTGGTTATCTGTGTACAGTTTAAAGTTTCTTCCTTCAAGATAGCTCCTAAAATACTTGAGCGCCATAACAATGGCCAAGAATTCTTTTTCTGTGGTAGAATAATTTACTCGAGCCTTTGTAAAGGTGTAGGAGAAATATCCAATCACTTGCAGCATTTGTGCGACAGGCTTATTGGTGTCTCTTTGATAAAGGACGGCTCCGGTACCATAATGAGAGGCATCTGTGCACAACTCAAACGGCATGTTAAAATCCGGCAGCGTAAGTGCAGGATCTGTCGAAATAATTTGAACGAGTTCGACGAGTTCGTTGTCGAAACGAACTCGTCGTTTCGACAGACCACACGAATGGGGCATCCGTTTGCGTAAGGGCTGTCGAACACTTTGTCTTTGGGGCATAATCCTTTGTAAAGCCCCGGAAGTATCCGGCAAGGCCCAAGAAGACGCGAGCAGAATCCAAATCGAATGGCTTGACATGTGTTTTTATCCACTGAATCAGGCGCTGCGCCGTGCTCCCGACCGGGCTGCTGAAATTAGGCGCCTTTTCTTCTTCGAACCACAACCACCACCACCACCACCACCACCACCACTGAATGCTCTCTTTCTTCGTGCTTTTAGTCTTCCCATCAAAGGACCTGCCTAAGAACTGAATCGTCCGAGAAAAAAATCGCACTTAACGTTTATTTTAAGTCGGGCTTTACTTAGCGCTCCAAGTACTATTGACAGGTGGCCAAATGTGGTCTTCTCTTGATCTTGAGTGGACTAGTATGCCGTCAACTTACACGTTGCGAAATTTACCGAGGAAATCTGAACACCGTGTTCATCATTTTCTGGGAACCATGCGCCAGAATTTTTCCATCCAAATGGAAGCTGATTCTACTCGTAGACGTCGAAAGGCGTGACAAAAGCAGTGAACATCTTGGTTTCTTCTTTCAGTGGTACTTGCCGGTAACGCTTACGTAAATCAATCCTGGAGAACCACTCGCATCCTCCTGTCTCATCAATTATTTCGTCGATTCAGGGCATAGGAAACGGGAACAAGTCGGTTTGCTTGTTGACAAGTCTATAGTATGAGCACAATCGATACGACCCGTCTTGTTTTGGCAAGGTGATGCAAATGTAGAGGTTGACGGTCTGATAATGCCAGAATCTAACATTCCCTGGAGCTCTTGTTTAAGCCAGGCTTTCTTTTCGTGGCTTAGTCCATATGGCTTCTTTCTCACCACACCTTTATCTCGAAGCTCAAAAGGTACTTCCATTACTGGAGGATAGTTCCCAACCCACAAAAGCTAAGCAAATATTGAGACAACTTCTTCCGAGCACGTAACTTTCCCGAGTATGTACAAGGTTAGAAGGCTCGGTGGTGATGACGTCATTCCAAAGAATATTCCATTTAAATAGCTTCAGGTCAGGCTTTGACAAAAGGAAATCAAACTCAACCCCTGTAATGACAACTGTATGTTCTTAACCTGTAAAATGCACTTTCACGTCCGTCCATTTCGCTAGCTCTCGAGAGGTTCCTTCGTAACTTTGGACTCTCACGACTCTTCCTATGAAAATGCTATTTTCGTCCACGCGCTGCTTGTTTATGAAGCTCACTGCTAGTGCTACTCCAGTGTCCACAACCGCTGACACTTTGCAATTATTAACAGTCATGACATTGGTACAGCCAAAATGCTAGATTTCATCAGAAATACCGTCTCCTGCAGAATCAGAGTTTCTTTGTTAGTACATTTTTGTATCATGCTGTTAGTTGGTTCCCATTCGCCCTGCATGCAGGATGTCACGTTGGTAGTGTAGTCGCCGTATTCTTCAGGTGGCATCGATTTAGGTGACGCCTCACGTATTGAAGCCAGACTGGACCAGGTGTCACTCGATACGTATTTTTTTGGCAGTGAAGTTGCTTATCTGAAGCCTGAGGGTAACACAATGTGTACTTGTCTCCGGCACTATTTTGTCATTCCGTGTATAACTAGTGGCACGATGTATGAATCAGGGAGTGTCTGGTCCGCTAGCTGCAGTAAGCGCCTCTTCTCAAAATATTAGCCCAGTAATTTTTAAAAGAAATATAGTTTCTTAGTGCGCAGAACGTTTTAGAAAGTAGTCAGATAGGAAAGAGCGCACACTTACAACCACTTTATTGCACAGATTGGCGGGAATATATATACAATCAAGAGGGCTAGATTATGACACACAGAAAAAGGGGGGGGGAATAATGGCGCATGCGCCAGAACATCTTATTCAAACTTGATTTACATTTTAACTTAAAAGATAGTTGTACTCATTGTCCAACAGGTTAACAGACGGGGCACTTACACACTCAGTTCCGGCCTTGCGTATCAAAAAAAGCTTCATGTATTTCACGTGCCCTCTTGTCCCTATATCTCACCATTACGCGGCATTCATCAAACATCGGGGTGCACCCACAATTGGCACAGTGACTTGCCAAGTGGCTGCCCACTGATCCTCGCATGAGATTTGCGTACTCCCTAAGGCGATTGTTCAGACACCGCCCTGTCTGACCGATGTAGTATCGACCACATGATAAAGAAATGCGATACACAACGCCTATAATACATTCTACGAACATTATCCCATGTTCATTATACGTTCTGAGTCATTTACCCAGCTATACTGTTTGCATTCATACTGATAAAATTCCAGCTACACAGTCGCACCTTCAGTACTACCATCGAACACGTCCGGCTTCATTATATCTTGACGTGGTGCATTGATAGTTATGGTCTTCAATATTTCTTGCTGTTGCTCCACATACTGTCTCTGTATGTGAGTGAGCTTGTCTAATGCTTTTACTATGGCTCTAATTGACGGCAATTTCCTCGCATCTGGATCTCTTTCAGTGTTTCTCTTAATACATATGACCTTCCATGATTCAAACTCTTCCGCTTTCATGTCGATCTTTACAGTACCTCTTTCCGTGACGTCGCTGATCAGTGCTTGGGCTTTGCTGGTATTCATGATGTCAGGCGTGGTCAGCTGCTCCGGTGCCTCAACTAAGTCCACACCGTCAAGCGCATAGCCCGTAATGATAGGGCGGCAGTGCCGTCTAGCGAGGCAGAATTGTCACATCAGGTTACTGTCGACGACTCGACGGCTGCGCCAAACATAAAGTTCCGACATAGGAAATTAACGTTTACTGTTTTATCTACACAGCTTGTTCTTGTTCTTGTTCTTGTTAACCTTCTGCTGTGGCTCACACCCACTGTGGGGGGATTGGCCAAGAATTGAGTGGTCTTATACCCTATTATGAAAGTTTAGAATAATGGAGGTTAAATAATAAAAACCTAACAAATTTTATATGAAATTTTGATGCTCTCTCAAATGTATAAAAATAATAATACTTTTTAATTAGTAATAGATAACAAATTAATTTAAAGCCCTATTTTCCATAGAAGAAAAGAGTTATGCATGTGTCGCTGCAGAAGGATAATAATATAGATTAGCTAGTTAATCGATTGGTTGCACTGATATAATTCCGCACAGCCACACAAACCTTCGCATTGGAGAACCCAGAAACAGAGGCTCCGAACGACAAAATCACGGGCACAGATAAATTGATTCCCATCGCACGTAAAGGTCTTTCTAGGTGGGTTCTTCGATCTGTAGTAAATCGCCTACAGGTCAAAAAGAAATGATCGATAGTTTCCAACTCACCACAGAATGCGCACAATGGAGAAGGTGCCTGACCAGATCTGTGTTGGTAGAAGTTTAGTTTCGGCACCCGACATCGCAGCCTCGTAATTGACACTTCTAGTTTACGTGTTTCACAAGACGAACTCCGCCAGGTATATAATAAGTGCCGATATTCGGTGGAATTTGTTAGTGATGATCCTGCAAGGCCTTCCATAATGTTCTGCCTGCGAAATCGCGCAGCCGTCACATAAGCGGATGGTGGAAGACACGGTAAAATCGGCCCACTTATTGACGACTTTGCTAAGGAATCGGCCATTTCATTTAGGAACAACCCTTTGTGTCCAGGCACCCAAACTAACTGAACTTTTCTCAAATGCGCGGGTATTAATGCACGAAATGCTTTTAAAACGTACGAGTCAGCACCAGCAGAGAGTGCAGCGCAGAGAGACAGAGAATCTGTTATTATAACGGGAGATGTAATTTCCGTGTTTAACTTTCGCAAGGCGAGCACCACTGCCAGAAATTCAGCCACAAATACGGGAATAAAATCAGGCAGTCGAACGGAATATGACCAATCCAAATTGGGGCTAAATATACCAACACCTGACTTTTCGTCACACTGTGATGCATCTGTAGCAATAATAACATTTGTGTTGATGTTCTGCAAGTGCTCTTGTAATAAACCATCTAGAGTATGACGGGGGGAGTAATTTTGCGTTATTGGGAAAAATGTCATCAAATTGGATATCCACCGGGTGCGAATTATAACTAGTCGGGTTTATGTCGCTAATACGTACATTCAGCGGGTCCAGTACACGTTGTACAAATATGACTTGTGGCGTGTGAAATCGCGGCCATCTAGCACCGAAAAATAATTCCGGAGTGGAAATAAAAGCTGTTTCCGATTGGCGTAGTGGTGTCTCGTAAATTCTTAAGAATGTCTGAACGGTCAAAATTCGAAACCTGCAGGAAAGAGGGGGGAACTCTTGATTCTAGGTGTAAAACACAGTTAGAAACCGTTTTAGGAAGGCCAAGGCATAAGCGTAGTGCTTCTCTTTCTAAAAGAATTAGAGGCTGGATTTTGTATGCTGGAGCACCAGAGAAAAGCACACAACCGAATTCCAAAATAGGACGAACGTACATGCGATATATCATTACTAGTGCGTCTCTTCTCATACCTATGCGGTAGTTGCTTATCCTACGCAACATGCCAACGGCACGTGCACCTTTTCCAGCTATATATCCGATGTGTTGGCGCCAGTTAAGAGATGCAGTATAAATTACCCCAAGGTATTTAATAGACTCCACCTGTGGTATGTCCTCATAATGGTAAGACAGTGAGATGTGCACGGGGTATTGCAGCGGGAAAACAAGAAGGGCACATTTACTCGGATTAAGGAGAAAGTGATTGCCATCGAGCCAGCTCTCCAGGGTATTCAGGTACGTCTGAAGCCGTTCATATAAGGTCTGTATATCATCTGCCGTTGTAAAAAACGCGATATCGTCTGCATAAACATAAGTTGTTATGTCCTGGTGACGTGGAATGGTGCTCATTAGTACACTAAATAGTACCGGGGAAAGCACTGAGGCTTGCGGTACTCCTCTTGTTTGTGTGTGAGTAGATGATGAAAATCCATCTTTAAAACAATAAAATTTTCTGCCCACCAGGAAATTGTGAACCCACGCTACTATGTATGACGGAAATCAAGGCATTCTAATCGATTTATCAAAATACTGTGTTCCACGGTATCATATGCTTTAGCGATGTCTAGAGTTACTAAAGCCGCATATTTGTTATGTAGTCGAGCTAATTGAATACGGCTTTCCAAATCAACATGGGCATTCCAAATTGAACAACCAGCCCTGAATCCAATTTGACAGAGGCTTAGTATCATCCTCTCTTCAACAAATTCATTAATTCGTATATTGATTATTCTCTCAACCAATTTTACTAAATTTGATGTCAATGCGATTGGCCTGATGTTATCCAACACGTACGTTCCATTTTTCTTTTTGAGCAACAATATAATTTTAGCAAGTCTCCATTCTGGCGGTATCCATGCGTTCTCTAAGGAATAATTCACAAGTTCTAGTAGAACATTAGGCGATTCCTGAAGTAAAGCTTTTAACATAGAATTTGTTATTGCATCTGGTCCTGGAGCTGTCCTCGGTAAGCATAGTACTGTCTGACTCAATTCAGATAAAGAAATTTCTGGAAATCCATGCGAATGTACCGACATGCTGCGAATAGCCGAAAGATTTGTAGTGAAGCGACGCTCTAAACCTTGTGCTATCTCTTCTAGCGAGGCGTTCATTTCTTGCGGCGACAAGACACATGATTCTAATGTTAAAGGCGTTGGCAGTACCTTTCTTGGCCGGTGATATGCGAACAAAGCCCGCTTATTTTTTGATTTGGAAAGGTAGTCGTAATGTCTACTGTCATATTCTTCTTTCGCGCGGTTAACAGTACGCTTAAATACGCCAGCAAGAAACTGATAGTCTTTCCAATTTGTTGGGCATTGATTATGGAGGAGCTTTTTCCAAGCGGCTTTTCGTCTTCTATAATCGCGCGTACACTCATCATTCCACCAAGGAGAGGAAGATCGTTTACTCGATGGAACAGCGAATTCAGAATTTTTTCGAGATCCCTCTAGTATTGAGCTAATCTTAAATGCAATTTCCTTACGACTGGAATTTTGAAGTTTAGAAATGGCAGAACGCAGACAGGTTAGAAATTTGCTGGGGTTGACATACATGCGTGTTGGCCGATCTAAAGTTATCATTGGACAAGTAATATCAAAAAGTATAGGAAGGTGGTCGCTGTTAGTTGCAGAGTCAACCACAGCCCATGACAATATATTGATCCCCTTGGAGCAAAACGTTAAATCCAATACTGAGCGAGTCTGACCTCGGACAAATGTTACGTGCCCTTTATTCATACAGGAGAGGTTGTGGTTAATGGTCCATTCCCACAGTCGCCTACCACTAGAATCTGTCCTTAGCCCCCAAGACAGATGATGTGAATTAAAATCTCCTGTGAGTACAATTTCCTTTCTACAGGCTGCTAAAACGCTGTCAAGGTGGCTCGTACTTTGCACACCGGAGGGGAAATAACAATTTATAATTGAAAAAGGGTGGTATCCGGGGAGACACAAATCTAATGCTATAATTTCACAATCCGAATCTAACATTCTGAAAGAAATTTTGGCCCTGTGACATACTTTACTTGATACAAGGATCATTAAACCACCACCACGTGTTTGGCGATCTAATCGAAAAGAGCGAAAACCTGCAAGATAAAATTGTTTGTCATGTGAAAGCCAAGTTTCTTGGAGAATTATAATATCAAGGTTAAATTGATTGCAAAAGTAATGTAAATCGGTTGAGGCTGAGAATATAGATCGGCAGTTCCACTGAAGTACCCTCAGTTGACCAATGGTGCTGAGCGCACCGCAGAGGCGCCTGCCGCGTCCTTTATGGTATCTTTACGCGAAATCGATGATTCATTCCTTTTAGTTCTGGACTTGAGATCAGCAGAAATAGGGGATCTGGTACGTTTATGAGCTCGCAGATCGATCTCCATATCCGTTGCACCACTAGTGCTTGGCTGAGGCGTATGACAGTCCAAGTGCACCTGTGATACTGACTGCTTAGCCTTGTCTACAAATGCAGAAAGTTCGTCCAGCACTACATTATGTAGCTGAGTGGTGTCGCTGGTAATGGCTGGTTCTAGAGGTTCTGTATTAGCCTGTACTCCTTGCGTCATCTGATTTGAAATGATTTGCACCAGACAGTCAGATATGTTGGATATGAGTTTATCCATAGCCTTAGCCACTGCCTTTTCCACCGCAGTTTCAATTGCCCGCGTTAGATTTGAATCTGTACTGGAAGTGTGGCGCGCTGTAATGCCAGAATATCCGAAAGCCCTGTCTCTAACCATGTCAATGGCTTCCCTTCGCGAACAGCGGCGGCGGTCAATAATTTCTAGTATTTGAACTTCCTGAGAACGAGCAGAACAGTCAGGACTGTCTGCGCAGTGACTCCCTCCACAGAGACAACACTTTTCTGCTGCTGCAGTGCACTCGCTTGAGGAATGGCTCTCTCCGCAGGCGCGGCAACGAGGGTTCGATTTACATCCTCCCGCACTGTGGCCGAATCTCCAGCAGTTTTTACATTGAATCGGGCGAGACGCGAGGGGCTCTACGCGAAAGATCAATGGCCATAACTTTATTTCTGACGGGCATGTTGTTCCCACAAACGCTTACAGCCATTGCAGACTATCTTCATCTTCTTCTTTCCTTCCTCGGTTCTTCAGCCGGGATCCCTTCAAAAGAGTTAGCTGGTGGCCTTATAGTTCGTTATAACATCAGGAGATGTTGCTATCGCATTCACTGCTTCTCCCTTTGGGGAATAAATTTTCCTTTTTTTTCAAAATTCAAGGGACAAACTTCTATCCCCACCAACTCTTGAATCTGCCCCCCCCCCCCCCCTCCTTCGCGCCGCGTCGCCGCCGATCCCGATGAACCCCGCTCCGTTGACGCGCCGCCGCCGGAGGTGGAAACACCGGCGCGCCGCCGCTGGCAATTTTGTGTTCGGCGCACAGGTCTACTTGCACACCTATAGTATGCAAGTGACAGTGGGCTGACTGGGCAGCAATGGACTGACCGATGAGAATTGAAACTCGTGCCTCTCCAGTAGACGCAGCACGGTATTACTTCATTGTAACGCATTGAAGGTGACATTGTTTAGAGCGAAAAAGGTGCAGTAGTGCGCGCATCCGCTTTACTTTACGCAGCATGGTTAGCAGGAACTGCCTGGCGCACTTCGCCAAACATCTATCGGTGTTGCGCACCTTTGGGCTCCAAATCCACGCCGTGCGCTCACTTCAAGACCAACACGACGTGGTAAGCACCCACATAGCTAGCAATAGCAAGCTAGCAGGAAAGCGTAACGGCGAGACCCTTGTCCTGAAGCTACATTATTAAGCTCGTAGGCCGCAGCACAATGACAGCAACGTTCGGTCAGCGATTTCTGTGTCCACTTTTGTGTATAGATAATTGTAAGCTTTCAGAATGATTATACACAGTGAAATATCTCGATATGTATGAGTGGTGCGTGTTTGGGCTAGTGGGTATTCCATTTGAACAGCTAAATAGCGCAAACTTCAGGGACAAAAGACAAGAGAGTGCGACACACACAAGCGCTGACTTCCAATTGAATTTTAATAAGGAAACACATGAATATAAAGGGTAGACCCGCGCCTGCGCAGCTTCGCAACCCCGGAACCACAAACCACCCCTAAGTGATAAGATACATCTCTCTAAATGCACAACACCAGTTCCGTAGAAGAAAAAGTAAAAGTTAATAAATCACATGGCACTACCTTCCAATACACCCAAAAAACGTAGTTCCTTATCTGACAGAGCAATGGAGGGCACGCTTATACAATGCCTAACATCCTTTGCCATCTCTGCCGCTTCTACTATTTCTCTCGTTTTTTTGGTCTTCATGTGCGAACAGGACTGCACAATTTTCGAATTGTGGCGTACAACCACAGCTTCGACAATGCGTCGCAACGTGACCTAGCAGACCTCCCCGGACATTGCACATGTGCTCCCTGAGACGGTCGTTTAAGCAGCGCCCGGTTTGTCCCACATATTTACTACCACATGTTAAAGGAAAGGTGTAAACCACTGCTTCTTTACAATCTGCGAAGCGCACACGATGCTTCGTAGAACACGTGCGCCTATCTTTGGCCGTTGGGATTGGTAGGGCAAGAGCGGCCAAAGATAGGCGCACGTGTTCTACGAAGTATCGTGTTCACGAAGCCCAACGGCCAAATTCTGACAGGACACACGAGATGAAGAAGGTACGACAACAGCGCTGACTTACAACTGATTTTATTTTTTGGCATGTGGGCCCATATATACCTTGACAGTCAAAAATAGAAAGATAAATAACATGATTTGGTGCCCCTATCTCTCGTCGAGATGCATCACCGCTGAGCGCCACGAACACGTGCTATATACGTATCACCTACCTAGAGCATGGGTTAGAGATGGCATGCTCGCACAGTTAGTCTTGATAAGTTCTATTTCTGCCGCTTCAATTATTTCTCTAGTTATATTATCTTTGTTTCTTGCTATTACTGTTGTTTCAGAAAAGATTGGCTTGCATCCACAATCCCGGCAATGGAGGCCTAGGTGGCCACTAACTGCTCTTTTGTACGTTGCAGTGATGCTCTTTTAGTGGCTCATTAAGGCATCTTCCTGTTTGCCCTATATATTTCCTTCCACAGGACAATGGGATTGAATATACAACGTCTGCAATACAGCTCACAAATCAATTTACACGCTTTATGGGACACGACTGTGGCTGCCTTCCTGTTTCGTTTACTTTAAAATACATTGCGCATAGTTTTTTAGGCGCCGAAAATACGACTCTTACAAAACAAGTCTGGCATAAGTGTTCAGGGGTTCCTCGACTTGCTGCGGCTATATTTCACGTCTACGTTTTGTCAGTAGAATGATAAGGTCTTTTTACAGAAAAAAAGAATTTGTATCGGATCGTGCATTGCGCCGCTGTTGAGTGATTACCTACTGTCACATCTTGACAAGATTGTGGCTTCTAAGCTCACCGGATCGTGAATTGTAAAAATATTCAGATTCGTTGATGACTTCCTTATTTTGTTGGATTGTGATGAACTCCTTTTTGACACTTGTGTTCGAGACACTTGGCTATTTTCAATGAAAGCGTTCGCCCTTTGACCCTAACTCATGAGCTTCCACAGGAAGGTGCGATCCAGTTTTTAGACTTACAATTAACGTTATCAGCGAGTCATGTTTGCTGGTGTTATGCACCACGTGCCAAGAAGCCACTTCTACCTTTCCGTTCATCTCATAGTAAAGTGATAAAAAGAGCCATCGCGCACACTTGTTTTTGGAATGCCGTCAATAAGTCATGTCATCACAATATTCAGAGTAGCTTTTCGGCGCAAGTGTCGAGACTTCAAGAAGCAGGTTTTTCAAAGGAATAGCTGGTTTATTTCTGTAGCGGAAAGCTTGTTGAAGAAGCTAAAAGTTCGTCAGGCTGCCCATGGGATCACTGTAGATGCACAAGAGCCGCGGAAACGTAAAGTCGTGGTAATCCCATATGTACAGGCGTGAGCAAAAGTGTGCAGACCACGGGATCGCGTGGCCGAATGCATCGACGCGCCATCTAGCGACGTGACGCCTCCTGCGGTGCGCATGCGCGTCCCATCATATCAGTTGGCCTCTCATGTCGCTCTCTCTGACGCTGTTACAGCGCTCGCAGCCAAAACGACAACTGGGTGCCGCTTTGTTTGCTCCACAGAATCTGTGCTGTTCCTTCACGCAGCGGCTACGACGGGGCCGGTTCAAGCGCCAGGCTCGCGTCGTTTTTTACACCAGTTAATTAGCCGAACTAAGCATAGCTAGCATCGCATAAGCTGAAGCCAAGCACACAAAATTAAGTTTTCTCAGCCCAGCTAGCCTTTGTCGCGTTAACCCAAGTTAAACTAAATGAGCCTAGTTAAGTCAAAGTAAGTATAGCCAAAACTAATCTTACTTGAGCAGTGAGCACGGTATCACCTAATGAACTCAGGCGTAAGTACGTTTAATTAAGCCTAGTCCAGCTTGCTGTTTTCATGTTACGCGAAGTTAAGCTTAGATGAGCCCAGATAAGTCGAGGTAAGTATAGCCAAATATAATTAAGCATAATTGATCATACTATATATTTACCGGCAGCCCAGCCACACACACGGACAGACTATCTCTTAATTTAGCCGAGCGAAACTAGCCTAAATAAGGCAAACCTAACCGTGGCCAATTAATCCAAGTCGACTTTCTCATGAGCCCAGAGAAGTCAAGCCCAAGAAGATACTAATTACTCCTTACCGACTCCAAACTAATTAAGCTCATTCACGTCTAATTAGTGTTAGTTAAGGTGAATACTATTTATGCTTGATTAATTAGCCGGAGATCCAACCAAAAACACCCTAGATACTGGAGTTTCACATGACATAATTACGCTAATTATGCATAACTAAGCTAATTAGGCAGGGTCAAGGTAAGTATAGACAAATCTCATCAAATGTGGTTGATCATGGTATCACCAAACTAATCGTATAGTAATTAGGTCTAATTAAGCAATATCTCATTAAACCAAATTAAAGTAATTAAAGTCGAATAGTCATGAGCTCAGAGAACCCGAGCTCAGGAATGTACTAATTACTCCTGACCGAGTCGAGTCTCATTAAGCTAAATTAGATGTAGTTAGCGTTAACACTAATTATAATTATTAGTGATTAATGTGTGTGACATCGAAGCCCACCCGAGGTACTCTATTTTGTGTGCTTGGCTTCATCAGGTTATGCGATACTAGCGATGTATACTTCGGCTAATCAACCGGCGTAGAAAACGACGCGAGCCCGGTGCTTGAACCGGCCACGTCGCAGCCGCTGCGTAAATGAACGGCACAGATTCCAATGCAGATTCTATGGCGCAAGGAAAGCGACACACAGTCGTCGTTTTGGCTACGAGCGCGGTAACCGCGTCAGACAAAGCGGCATGAGAGGCCAACTGATAGGACAGGACGCGCATGCTCCAATGCATGCGCCCCGCAGCACGCTTCACGTCGCTAGATGGCGCGTCGATGCATTCGGCCACGCGATCCCGTGGTCTGCACACTTTTGCTCACGCCTGTACATCAGATCTCGCACCGCTTAAAGAAAATCGGCGAGAAGTCAGAGGTGACCGTTCTATTTTCTGCTCCCAATAAACTGTCGAAGCTATGTAAGCACACCTTTCCTGTGAATAAGAAATAAGGCTGCAATATCAAGCATAGGAACACGATCGCAGAGTGTACTAAACACGTGGTTTATAACATACCCCTTTCATGCGGTGCGGCGTACGTGGGACAAATAGGAAGATGTCCCAACGTGCGTCTGCTAGAGCACCTTCAAAAAACGGAAAAAGGTAGAGATGGCTTTTTGGCGCAGCATTGTTCTGAGTGCTGCTGCACTCCTACTTTTGGTGACACTGCTGTTATTGCTAAAACGTCGTGTGAAGAAAAAAGGCTCATTATTGAAGCTGCGGCAATCGAAAGAAAAAAGCCGATAAGTAAAGCCTTCAATAGTGTTATCCGCCAAGGAGTTATCATTCTTGCAGGGAGAGAACTGTAATGCACGCTTTTCTTAACGCCAAATCATTACGGGTTGTCATCGTCAAAGGATGTTTCCGACAGCATGTACTCGCGCATGTGCAATTCTGTATCTATATATACATGTGTGTTCCATCGACATAAAATTCAGTTATTAGTCAGCGCTTGTCTTTGTGTATCTCTACTTCGCCCTTGTGTCAGTGTGCGCTGTAAGCCATTATGGATCTTCACCAACTAGCCCGGTCAAAAACCTTGCTGATTTGACAAAGTTGCGCTTTTTGCTACAAGAGACTTTACATCTATCTGTCGATCATAAAGAATCACTTAAATATATCTACAACATTAAACAAAATAATACTACCGCATACAAAATATTTTCGGGAAATGCTGAGATGTTAGTACACTTGTATTACGTAAAGATTTCGTCTCAACAGTCGTCTGGCATTATGTAGCCGTATAATCTGATCTGCATTAACAGCTGCTCCGATGAGCCACCATGTGACAAGCGGTAATGTTAAATTCACGTGTGAACAGTGCTGATAGCAATCGCGCTTGTAAAACAAACGCCTGAAAGTCGAAATGAGCGTTCTGAACTGTTGCGATGGCTTTCTCAGAGACGTGGCTCACGTAATAATTAGACATCTTTCGTGTCAACGGCAATGGCTGATCTCGGACGTCATATCTACACACACTTTGACGATGAGGTGAGGTAAACATATGCAAGAAAAATTAATTTACGAGCTGGCTATGTAAACTGGTCATTTGGAGTGCAACTGTGCCGTTGCTACGATGCAACACGAAGACACAATTTGACAGAAATAATACGTTTCCGCAATTAACCTAAGCTTGTTTTTTTACTGAAATGAAGTGCCAAAATTATTTCGAGAAAAACGTTAAACTAAACAACATGATCAGTGAGCGAGTACGCAAGAAAAACAAACACAAGCGCTGTCGAGATATTTGCGAGCCTCAATACTGGGGAGTTATGCAAAATGGCCCGAGTTTGGCGAAACTCGGAATCTTTCCGAGCTCTGGCGACACCCCCTTTTGACCGAGCTAACAGCACGCGAAGGTCAAATGGAGCGCGACGTCACGTCACGGGCGGTCGACAAAGTTGTGTGGTGTCTTGAAACCGGGGGCATCTTCTTTCATTTGTCTGCGATTCCACTGAGTGCAGAAGTACACCCATGCAAGAAAAGTGTCGGAAACTTTTCCTAACGATATTTTGTAGAGATACGGGCCGTTTAAATTCATTTCAGAGCTTTTAATGTCTGCACTACGTATCTTTTAGAACAGGGGTCTCAAACACGCGGCCCGCGGCCCTCACATGACTCTCTTCGCCCCTCTTTTTTTTTTTAATTTTCTTGATAGGTATGTTCATGAGCAACGCAGGTATGACTGGCTGAAGCATTGTTTTCGTGAGGCACCCTACGTGGTTACTATGTGTTGAAACATAACCGTGAAACAAAAGCTATATTTCAGAATCGGCGTCTAGATTTTAGTGATCTTGGAGATCGGTATTGATATGCTGAACGAAATCTCCTTCAAAATTGACCTCTGTATGAGATATTGGAAATGTTTTCTTTCAAATGGCAATGCCTGCTGACAATTTGTGCAAACTACCCTCCCCTCCCCCCCGCTCCAACTTTCTTCACTGCCCCGGCCCTTGCGGGACTAAACTGCGTGGCTGCGGCCCGCTGGCTTAGGTGAGTTTAAGAGCCCTGCTTTAGAATAATCAGCACCGTGGCCTCTGGGATTGGTTGCGGCCGAGCACCTTACAACATGGCGACCGTGGCTAATCCATGGTCGGCCTTTACATTCTAGTGTGTTGCTCGGCCGACGAGTGCTTTCTTCGTCGTCTTCTTAGCTCCGCGAGCATGTGCGCCTGGGCTGATTAGCTAATTGGGCAGTATACTTACCTAATTAAGTCAGACCATGCTATGGCCACCATAATTATGCTATGTCATACTAATTAAGCCGAGCTGATTAAGCGACATCTTAATATGACCATGCTCCCTTGTTCCCTGACCCACTCTAAGAGCAGAGTGGGTCAGGGAACAAACGGGGGTTAAGGATATTAGTTGAAATCAAGAAGTAGAAATGGACATGTGCCGGGCACGTAGCACGTAGGCAGGATAACCGCTGGTCATTGAGGGTAACTGACTGGATTCCTAAGAGAAGGCAAACGCGTGAGGGGGAGACAGAAAATTAGGTGGGCAGATGAGATTAAGAAGTTTGCCTGTATAACGTGGCAGCAGAAAGCACAGGACCGGGTCGATTGGCGGAACATGGGAGAGGCCTCTGTCCTGCAGTGGGCGTAGTCAGGGTGACGGTGATGATGAATTAGAAATTTTATTGCGCCGGAACTTCTTACACAAGGGACAAAGAAACACGACAACCATCTTGATTTTAGCAGCGCACTGACGGACGAAGACTAAGAAAAGAAGGTAGACAACACGGGCGCTAACTCGCAACTGATTTTATTAGGAAAGAACATGCTAATATAAAGGTGAAGTACAACAAGAACAGAAACAGAAAAACATTGTGATCATGTGCAGGTGCCGCTTAGGTATCGAAATTCCGCGTCACTTAGCGCGATAGAAGGTAGACTGACACATTTTTCTCCTTTCCTTTGGATGTGGAATGCTTCGATGACTTCTCTTGCTATCTGTTGTTTATGACGTGACAGAATCATAGTGTCGGCGAAGAATGGTGTGCAGCCGCATTGTTTACAATGGGCAGCGAGTGAATATGGTTTCGTGTCTGACAGTGAACGTTCATGCTCCCTAAGACGGATATTTACACACCTTCCGCTCTGTCCAATGTATGTTTTTCCGCATGATAATGGGATTTGATAGACGATGGCCTCTTTGCATTCTGTGTGCTGAAAAACGTGGTTGATGCCGCATTTGCCGTGAACACTCCCATTGTCACTGATCTGTTCATCAGTGCTTTTCTGCACTTTGGCGCACATGGATTCTAGTTTATGGGGGGAGGAAAAAACAATGTCAACGTCATAACGTTGAGCCACGTTTTTCAAACCGTGAGCCACACGGTGAGTATACGGAATGACCGTGTACTTTTTGGCTCTCTTAGACCGTTCTTCGTCGTTTCCCGCCTGTGAACTAGTTGGCTTCAAACGTTTGCGCATCTTTTCGCACGCTTGCGCAACGGTGTGCTCCGGAAAGCCCGCTTCCTTAAGTCTTGCCACCTGTTCATTGAAGCTAATCTGTAGCCCGTCCTGACAAGATTTCTGCAAGGCAGAACGAACACAGGAAAAGGCTATGCCCTGTTTGATTAATTTTGAATGGTTCGATGTGAAATCTAGTATTGGTTTAAGTGAACGGGGATGATATCGCCAACACACATGTGTAGGTAGAAAATCCAACTTCAAGTCTAGGAACTGTAGTGCTCCTTCTGTCATCATCTCAACCGTGAAATTTAGGCCGCTGCCGTTCTCTCGGAACACTTTTAAGATATTCACGGAATGTCGACAGTAATCACAGACATCAAAAAGCACCAAATAGTCATCGACATAGCGGAAGACATGCGTGACCAGTCCTTCCAAACCTTCCGCCAACTTTCTGTCTACAAAACTCAGAAAAATTTCACAAAGGACAGGTGCTACCCTAGAACCAATGCAGATTCCCCTTTTCTCTATGTACAATTCTTCATTATGTTTAACATAGGTGGATTTTAAGTAGAAAGATACCAACTCTAGAAAAGATTCTAGAGGAACCATGCAACTGCTAAAAAAGGCGTGCTCATCATTGAAATCACATATGCACATTCTCACACTTCTCATTAATTCATCATGCGGTATAGAGTAGAATAAGTCTTCTACGTCTACACTAATGGCCTGACATTTCCCCGGATTTCTTTGCTGCAGAAACTCAACCAAGACAGAAGAATTCGGGACTCGAAAGGGGTCGTCAACATTTAAAGTAGCCAAGTGTCTCTGTAGGTAGCCAGACACAACATGTTGCCATGCGCCCTTTCGGTTACAATAGTCCTGAATGGAATACCACATTTATGTGTTTTGGCTGCAAAAAATGCATGCAGAAAACTTTTTTTTGGCTTTTTTCACATCAGTAGCTATTCGCTCCAATCTCATGTTGTTTAGAAGCCTCAGGGCGGTTTGCTTTACTTTAGCCATCTTTTCTTTTGCTTTTTGAAAATTCTTATCAATTGCCTCACTAGCCTTTTCTCTATATATCACTTCAGGGAGCACGACAAAAAACCTTCTTTATCGGCCGTAACAAGCCTGAGCTGATTGTTCGTCAGAAAGTTGACAACACTTTTTGTGTTCTCAGACTTACGTTGTGGGTCACCGGTCCTCGCAACAACGTCCACGCATTCCGTCACACATCTAGCGCGAAATTCGTCTACCACCTTGGCGTAAATTTGCCTTAAATGCACAACATTGTCCACCGGCGAAAGTGAAGGTGCTGTTGCAAACTTTGGTCCTTTCTCCAACAAACGTTTGCAGTCTTCTGGGACGGTCACATCCCCCCAGGACGAGCACCTTTCCGTCCCGCGAAGGCAGTTTCTTGCTCCTTGGAGGAAGGCTTGGTCGTACCTGGTCCCAGAGGAATTCCGTTGTTCTGTCGATGATACGACGCCATTCACTGTACGCACTTTGTCGGTGACGTGCGTTGTGACGAAGGCGATCGTCCTTGTCGCATACCAACCGGAGATGGTCTAGGTAGAACCTGGCGTTACGCCACCATTCTGTGCGCAAGATGCTACAGACCCTTTTTGCATCGTCCTGGGGGATGTGACCGTCCCAGAAGACTGCAAACGTTTGTTGCAGAAAGGACCAAAGTTTGCAACAGCACCTTCACTTTCGCCGGTGGACAATGTTGTGCATTTAAGGCAAATTTACGCCAAGGTGGTAGACGAATTTCGCGCTAGATGTGTGACGGAATGCGTGGACGTTGTTGCGAGGACCGGTGACCCACAACGTAAGTCTGAGAACACAAAAAGTGTTGTCAACTTTCTGACGAACAATCAGCTCAGGCTTGTTACGGCCGATAAAGAAGGTTTTTTTGTCGTGCTCCCTGAAGTTGTATATAGAGAAAAGGCTAGTGAGGCAATTGATAAGAATTTTCAAAAAAGCAAAAGAAAAGATGGCTAAAGTAAAGCAAACCGCCCTGAGGCTTCTAAACAACATGAGATTGGAGCGAATAGCTACTGATGTGAAAAAAAGCCAAAAAAAAGTTTTCTGCATGCATTTTTTGCAGCCAAAACACATAAATGTGGTATTCCATTCAGGACTATTGTAACCGAAAGGGCGCATGGCAACATGTTGTGTCTGGCTACCTACAGAGACACTTGGCTACTTTAAATGTTGACGACCCCTTTCGAGTCCCGAATTCTTCTGTCTTGGTTGAGTTTCTGCAGCAAAGAAATCCGGGGAAATGTCAGGCCATTAGTGTAGACGTAGAAGACTTATTCTACTCTATACCGCATGATGAATTAATGAGAAGTGTGAGAATGTGCATATGTGATTTCAATGATGAGCACGCCTTTTTTAGCAGTTGCATGGTTCCTCTAGAATCTTTTCTAGAGTTGGTATCTTTCTACTTAAAATCCACCTATGTTGAACATAATGAAGAATTGTACATAGAGAAAAGGGGAATCTGCATTGGTTCTAGGGTAGCACCTGTCCTTTGTGAAATTTTTCTGAGTTTTGTAGACAGAAAGTTGGCGGAAGGTTTGGAAGGACTGGTCACGCATGTCTTCCGCTATGTCGATGACTATTTGGTGCTTTTTGATGTCTGTGATTACTGTCGACATTCCGTGAATATCTTAAAAGTGTTCCGAGAGAACGGCAGCGGCCTAAATTTCACGGTTGAGATGATGACAGAAGGAGCACTACAGTTCCTAGACTTGAAGTTGGATTTTCTACCTACACATGTGTGTTGGCGATATCATCCCCGTTCACTTAAACCAATACTAGATTTCACATCGAACCATTCAAAATTAATCAAACAGGGCATAGCCTTTTCCTGTGTTCGTTCTGCCTTGCAGAAATCTTGTCAGGACGGGCTACAGATTAGCTTCAATGAACAGGTGGCAAGACTTAAGGAAGCGGGCTTTCCGGAGCACACCATTGCGCAAGCGTGCGAAAAGATGCGCAAACGTTTGAAGCCAACTAGTTCACAGGCGGGAAACGACGAAGAACGGTCTAAGAGAGCCAAAAAGTACACGGTCATTCCGTATACTCACCGTGTGGCTCACGGTTTGAAAAACGTGGCTCAACGTTATGACGTTGACGTTGTTTTTTCCTCCCCCCATAAACTAGAATCCATGTGCGCCAAAGTGCAGAAAAGCACTGATGAACAGATCAGTGACAATGGGAGTGTTCACGGCAAATGCGGCATCAACCACGTTTTTCAGCACACAGAATGCAAAGAGGCCATCGTCTATGAAATCCCATTATCATGCGGAAAAACATACATTGGACAGAGCGGAAGGTGTGTAAATATCCGTCTTAGGGAGCATGAACGTTCACTGTCAGACACGAAACCATATTCACTCGCCGCCCATTGTAAACAATGCGGCTGCACACTATTCTTCGCCGACACTATGATTTTGTCACGTCATAAACAACAGATAGCAAGAGAAGTCATCGAAGCATTCCACATCCAAAGGAAAGGAGAAAAATGTGTCAGTCTACCTTCTATCGCGCTAAGTGACGCGGAATTTCGATACCTAAGCGGCACCTGCACATGATCACAATGTTTTTCTGTTTCTGTTATTGTTGTACTTCACCTTTATATTAGCATGTTCTTTCCTAATAAAATCAGTTGCGAGTTAGCGCCCGTGTTGTCTACCTTCTTTTCTTAGTCCTCGTCCGTCAGTGCGCTGCTAAAATCAAGATGATTCCGTACCAACTAGCTCAAGTTTCAATTCTTAAACACGACAACCACAAGTGCTTACTTCCAAGTAATGTTTAATATCAGAGCTCGGAAATATATACAAAGAGAAAGAAGGAACAACTGCACTCTATCACTTCATCAAAACAACACGTGTGCATTACACTGAATTTTTCACCAGCTGCCATCGAGAAAACGTATTTCTCTTGGCTATAACAGAAGGGATGGTGCGCTGACACACTCGTAATCGCTGCAGTTCATTGCTGCAGCTTCTATTATCTTACGCGTGTACCAGCCCTTGTCTCTAAACAACACTACAGTATTGACAAAGTATGGTGTGCACCCACAATACTGGCAATGTTGCACCAGGTGCCCTTGTCCTCGTTTCTCCACGTTGCCGTTGTGCTCCCTTAAGCTGTAACAATAAACATTAGTTGGAAGTAAGCGCTTGTGCTTGCCGTGTTGTGCTTGCCGCTTGCGCTCGTCCTGTGCACACTGCACTGTGTTCTTTTGTCTGTATTCCAAGGACAACGTATTCAAACGAACACCCCAACGGGGGGTCAGCGTCATCATTGCAAAAGGGTCCCCGTGACTACCTAGAGGTACTAGAGGAAAACCATGAGGTGGTCGCGTGAGCTCCAGCGTTTGGAGCAATACATACTCTTTGTGCTTTTTAAGAAGAGAGTCGTTGAACTGAAGAACGGAGGGGGGTCGCCGGACACCCCAAAAGGTAATTACATGAGTAGCAAAGCAATAACACACAAAAAAAGTTGTCAGTACAAACACCCCCCCCCCCCCCCTTTTTTTTTAAGAGGGTAGCTTACAATAGGCACGCAATGAAACACGAATGAACTTAACCTTCCGATCTAGTTCCGAAGCATTAGCGAAGCCGGCGCCATCTTGTAGTCCATCTAATAATCTGTTTATCGACAATATGCGACTGCGTAAGATATACCGCTGTTACGTCTCCGACGATAAAACAAAACTCAAATTTTCGATTTCGACTGTTGCGATGTTGTTGTGCTGTCTGAATCACGGAAGAGTCCGCAAGTGGCTAACGGCGTAGATTGCTGTTGTGGACGTTCGTCGTAATTCAGGAAAAAAAGGAGTTTTTTTTTTGTTATTGTTTATTGGCACTATCTGCATACAATTGCTGATAGATGAACAGCGGGTGATAGATGCGAGAGAAAGGTGCGCATCGCAAAAACAATTGTCTCAAGTTTAATTGCACGCAGCTGCGGAGGAAGGCACCGCGATTCCCCGCTGTTCTGCGCGGCAGTCGCATGGAGAGCCGAGAGCAGAGATGTCGGAAGCTCGAAAGCTATCGTTCAACGCCACAAGGACCAGACACTCCGTGACGATTTTAAGCGGACTACAGTCTACCATATTCTTCAGAGTGAGTCACAAAACATTCAGTGCATATTCCTAAATGCGTTAGGGGGAGGGGGGGGGGGTGCTTTCTTGCGCATGTGCCCATTGCTGGGGTGAAGACATGCACGCGCATGAGCTTGCGCGACAGAAAAAGGTTAAAAACAGTGGAAATCTTTGGGCTTTCTTGTTCTTTTACCTGGAAATAATAAGAAAATTGGCTACTAAATGCGCCTGAGCGGAAGTTCAATGTTGCCAAAAAGTAGCCATGGCGCCAACCTCAAATTTTCGTAGCCAGACGTGGTCCTCAAGTAGCCAATTTGGCGCAAAGTAGCCACTAACGGCAACCCTGCATAGTCATGTCTGCCCCTATATTTGATTTTCGGCACGTGAGGGGTATTTTGTAAACCATGTTGCCAGCCTAATCCAAATACCTCGTCCCGGAGCTGTTGTTTGACGGTTTATCTTGACGCTCCTGTGTTCTCGTTGTGTGTTGGTGTTCAGTATAGCGCAGCAAAAGAACTATGCCATACTAATTAGGCCCCGTCAAATCCTTACTGAGTAAATGGACTTAAGGCGTCCGATGACATGTCGCTGGAAAGTTTAAGAAAAATTTTCTTGGTTTTAGATCTGAAAAAAGAACGCTTTTCACACGGCCCACCCAGTTCTAGCCAATGTAAACACATGTCTTTGAAGGAACGAACGCTTTTAGCAAGGGCTGAAACAAGGAACAATTTTTAATAGACTAGCCGCTGCAGCTTTATTTTTCGCTAGCTGGGCCGCATGCATCAGTAGCGTTAGCAGATTTGCCCGACACAACAGCCGACAACGCGCATGAAAGTCTGGCGTCACTGGCACTTCCCTCCAATAAAAGTTCGGGGCTTTTCTTCGACGGGAGAGGAAATGTCCTTTTAGCCAGCCTCTTCATGCTTTTTGAAGTTTTGGGCAGGCATTTTGATTGAAGCGGGCAGAAAACTTGTTCTCCCGATAATGGAGAACAAAGCACGGCGCATTCTCGCAAATGCCCGCGCCTATGTGCACGAATTTTCCCATTAAATGAATTACCAAGACAGGCCCGTAAAAACCAAAGCCACATATCGTCGAGAACCTGGAACAACAGCGAGCGTGTTTCTTGCTTGCTAGACACAATATTAATGAGAACTAACATACTTAGAGTTAGAGAACTTTGAGCGGAGTTGTACCTTATACGGGGGATTGAACAAGAAGCCGGCGGTTAATGTAATATGGAAACATTATGAACAAGGCAGGGAAACAGAAAAGTGATTTTTTACACAGAACGCCACCGCTGCCGCCGATGTCCGTAACCACTATCGCGCGAAATAAGGCAAAGCAACAAAGAAACAAACAAAAAAAAAACACGAAGATGACTGGGGTTCGAACCCGGGCCCTCTCCGTGGCAGCCACAGAGCCTTGCCAGTTGTTTCGCCTTTCTTTCATGGTCTTTATTATAATGCGCATTTGAAGGAAGGGAGGAAGGAAGAAAAACAAGAGAGAAGGCAGGGAGGTTAAGCACGCACATGCCCGGTTGGCTACCCTACGCTGGGGGGAATGGGAAAGGGGAGCATAAAGATAGAGAGAGAAGGTAAGGAGAGAAGAAAATGGTCAGTAACTGTGCTGACGCGTAGGTAGCGGTAGCACTGTACAAAAGTCAAAGGCGTTCACATAGGCCCGTAGTCCTAAAAAAATACAGAAGGGGTTTGACTGCCTTGTGTGCCGACGAAAGGCGAGGACGGTGCTCCAGCAGCATCTGCACGGAGAGCGGCCGATCGTCCAATCGTCGCAACGCATCAGAAAGTTTCCGTCTCTCAGAGGCAAAACGAGGGCAACGGCATAGCAGATGATCGAGGTCTTCTTCGGTGCCGCAGACCTCGCATGCCGCTCTGTCGGTCACTCCAATTAGAGTTGTGTAGGCCTTCGCGCATTTGAAATTATCACAAATGTTATGACGTAGTGATGCAGTCACTCAGCGACAATAATCGCACAATCGGTGCACAAGCATTCAAAGGCTTACATACATATATACTGAGCAAGTCCAGAGAAACAGGAAAAGTTCTTCAAAACTTGTCACAGAGGGAGGCTGGTAAAGATGACCACGTCATAAAGATGGGGCGCCAGTCTGGTCGGAAGTCAAGTTCTTCATAAGTGCCCTTTAGATGGAGAAGCATGCGCATGAAATGCATACTTGAAGCAGTGGTTGGTTCTGCATTACGGTCTTGCAGGCGCGTTTTCTACAGACTGTCCCATAAGGAAAAACATATCAAAGGGCACTCCATCAAGAGACGTTGGGTGAAGGTAACGTATAGTATGAGAATTCATGCTAAAATATTTTTTAACAGTTCGCTGAAGGATGTCCCAAACCAGAATGGCATCTTTGCAGCTAATAAAACAGTGTTCTGTTGCCTCTGGTACATCGCAGAGACAACAGTTAACTGAAGAAACAAAGATACCTTTCATATGCAACCATGATTTCACCGGCAGTGTATCAGTATGGAGTTTGTAAAAGAAGGTTTTTTGTATCAGGAGAAATATGCATTTTCCGCACTCGTTTTAGTACACGATGCTCTGGAAGGTCGGAATATAATGAACGGCGAAGTGGAGGTGGTAAAAACATGGATAACAAATCTTTATAGAGTTTCCTGCGTGATACTGTGTATAAGTATTCTATGGAAAACCGGACCTTGAGGAACCGTACATCGATGAAAACTTCCTGCATAAATCCCCACAAACACGGGGGTACAGAGAAATCTGAGGAAACTGATCAAAGTCAGGTAAGGCATTAACAAATGTAATCGGCAGGAGTGATCGAATTATGGGATGGGAAATGTCCGAAAAAAAGTAGAACCGTGAAACTACTTGCCATAGATATAAATGAACTTATCCCAGCCCTCTCTCCCTTACTGGCCTGAATAGTTCATTGAAGCCATAGCGCTGATAAGACAGGGACGACAGAAAGGGGACGGGACGTGCGCTACTCACAACTGAATTTTTATTTCGGAAACATGTTGTACTTATACCAGGCCCCGGAAACTCAGCGCTAGTTTCGGTTTCAAGGCACATGCACGCTCGTAGCGGTTGCCGGGCATCCTAAGGTCTTGTTGATCGAAGTGAGGTTGATGTGGATGTTCGCATTTATTTGCTTTTGCGAGTTTTTACAAATAAAGAAATTTGATTTCACTGTAAACAACTCTTATTTCGCTCATTTGTCTTGTTTTGTTTCTTATTTTGCGAATTTTGAATCAGGCGAAGCGCGGGAAGTGGTTGACTTCAATTCGTAGCGCTTGCCTCCGGTCCTCCTTGCCACTCGCTCAGCGATATCACATGTTGGATCGCGCTCAGTTATCTTGCTCGGTTGGCGTGCCAAGTACGGGAAAGATAAAACAGAAAGTTGTGGCGTGCAGAGAACGGAAGCCGCAGTGAGCTACGCCGAGCAAGTCAACCATGAATAAGACTATGACGGCTAAATCGGGCGTCACATGTTTTTCTCAGCTCTGCCGTGTGTCAACCGGAGGATTTCCAGTTCTGCGAAGGCTTTTCAGGTTTCCCAGTGGCAATGGGTGAGCACAAGTTTTTGGGCCCATTATTTCAGCAGGTATTATTTTGCATGAGTACATGAGTAAGCCCAGTTCTCTGCAAGCCTGACTGTACTGACATAAGGGCAGTGTCGCTAGACTAATGGTCAAGACGACAGCCTACCCGGTGTCGGCAACATACGTTTTATGAAAGCCTTGAATGGGTGTTGGCTCGGCTACATAGCTTTTCATCTTTTACTTTTGGCATGTAGCTCAAATGATGTGAAGCAATTTTAGGCTCCTTCCTGTTCATGAAATTCATGTAGCCAGTTTGAAGCTTTGTGGTTCTTCACTTCTAATACTGTCACTGAAATGCATGTGATGGACTAAATGCTTGTAGAAATCGTTAGAGGAAATGTCGCTGGAGCCAACGTTTTGACAAGTGAACTTTTCTTCGTCAAGGCAACGCTGCTGCCCTGACGAAGACAATTCAACTTGCCGAATCATTGTTTTCAGCGACGTTCTTTCTTGAAGAACTTCTCATCGCTTCCAGCCTCTCTGTTCCTCTGAACTTCTGCATCGTTTGGTTAGTCAAATTCTGTAAGAAAAATATGTGCGCCGTCATAACAAACGTCATTGAGTCAAACACGACGTGTCCTGCTCAGGATTGTTGATAATTTTCGCATTGGTTCGGATATTCTGGGTCCACTGTTTGCTCAGTATGTCCATATTTCAGTTGTGAATTAAAGCTGCTTTTATAGATTGGCACTTTCACACTACGCGTATGTTTTTTTATACGAAACATGCAATAAAAAATGAATTTTATTTGTGTCGATCTAGTTTTGTCTTACTGAGCAATCGGTCCGCTTACGTTTCGCCGCTTCAGAACACACGAACTAAATTTTCAGAAATGTTAACGAAATTTTACGAATGGCCGCGTCGCCCAAGCGGCCAGCGGACCTGAAAGAGGGCGCGTATACATCCCGCTTGCATGCGAAGTGGGAAAGGAGGGCTTCCGCGGCAACCCTCCTCCTCTCAGTTTTGCACCCTTTCCCTCTATTTGGTGACCTCACCAGTGATGTCATGAAAGAAATGTTGTGTTTGTGATTTATTTCTAGTTGGATGCCCGGCAGCCGCCAGTAGAAAAAGCGGCGCTGCCGATGTGTATCAGCATGCGAGAGCGCGTCACATGGGAGGTATAGGGAGTTTCCGCCCCCCTGCTTATACGGCAACGGCAACAGCGAACGTCACCCCCCCCCCCCAAAAAAAAAAAAAACGTATCACAAGCGCAAGCCTGCATCATTCAGATACCCGATTTCCCTTGCACTTGGAGCAATCGAAGGCTCGCTGACACAATTGGCATTTTCTCTAGCACTGAACCAAGCCTCGGCAATCTCTCGTGTATCCTTATCATCATATCATAGGCGTGCGCACAGGGGGGGGGGGGGGGCAGGGGGGCGAGAAGGGGGGGCGCAAAGTCAACCCCATACATTGTAGGGGGGGAGCGATGGGGGGGGGGGGCGCAAGGTCAGCCCCATTCATTGACATAATGGGGAGGGGGCGCTGCGACGAACCTTCGCCCCCCCCCCTGAAGGGGAACCCTGCGCACGCTTATGCTTATCATCGTTCCTATACAGTACTGCACACTCATTGAACAGAGGTCAGTAGCCGCAGTCATTACAATGCACTGATACGTGCCCGCCGCGGTAACAGTTAAGCTTCTGTTTGTGCTCTCTGAGCTTATCATTCAGGCATCTACCCACAAAAGTCTGTTCTCTTGGCCTGAATAGGTTGTCCCGTCTCATTGGTTCAAAAGCCGAAGACCACACAAAAGTTGTGAAAGTCCCATAAAATCGCTGTATGTAAGATCGAGCGCAATGAATAAATCGCAATAGATAGTAAAGGTTTGTAGTTAAAATGTTTTGCAAGCTTCAGCTCTCCCACTGATGGAAAGGCGATGTGGAACAAAAGTCTGGGACTGTCGTTCGAGCTTAGGGACGCGTTATTTCCAGTAACGTGCACCGAATTTGTACGCATATATAGTGGCCCAACAAAGTACTTTAGTGGAATACGAGTCCAACAGCGAAGCTCCACGCTTCATGGAGGGCAGGGACACTAGCATTGAAGCACTGCACAAGTACAATCTGGTTCGCAAAAGTGTTCCTATGTTATAATACCACCCTTTCCTCCAGCGCATGCACGGAGTGGGTGTTTAGTGTACCAGCTGAGCTCTTAACGGGTAAATGTGTAAGAATCAGTGCCTACAACTTTGAAAAACTGCTCCCGTTAAAAGATAAAAACGTGTTAACACTAAATAACAGAAGCCACAGTGAGCCACCCAGCCTTCACGCAAGCCTTCCAGACTTCAGACAAGCCTCCAGCCTTCCCTCTACCATGGACGTCACAGTAGTACGTTGTAGTTAGAGTAAAATTGTGGTATAGTGTTACCGTTACGGCAATAAAATTTTGAAGGAAAGTAACGCGAAATCAATCTACCACCTTTCTGTAACTTATCAGTTACTTTTCTGGGGCTGTAACTGACCACTGCAATCGATTACATTTTAAAGGAAGTAATTGTAGTTGTAATCGGTTACTTATTTTCGGTGTCATCTACTAGTTTCGCGGTGATGGTCATTTGTGATGGTACGGCCAGGCATGGCGATAACCCAGCGCGTTCACTGTTTCTACCTCAATGATGTGAAACAGTCGAGATGGCGCGACAGTTGCGCGAAGCTGTCGGGTGGTGTGCACGAAGAGCCTGGGGGCGCGAGCGGAGCATGCGGCTGCTGCCGTACTGGCCACGGCTAGGTGCAAGGTAGCCGGATGGAGTCTCCTTGCAATGTGCACGTTTCGACTACTTGGTAATCCATGGATGCTACCATAGCGCAAACTTCAGAGTCGAGCGATCAAAGAATGCAATTTCACACAAGCGCTAACTTCCAACTGAATCTTTATTGTTGAGACACATTTATAATGGTAACCGCGCGCCTGCGCCGCTTTACCACCAGAAATCACGTCCGCAAAACACGACACCCTAAAGGGATAACAGTGAGCTTACAATATAATTTACAACATTTACGTGAAAAACTATGAAGTAATACATAATTCACGTGGCACTATCAAATGCTACACCGAGGAAGCAGAATTCCTTTTATTGCGATAGCAATTATATGGACACTCGCGGCTGGTTTTCGCCGTCGGCGTCATTTGCCGTATATGTATATGTATATATATAACCGGGCCCGCCCGTCGTTCGTGAGCTTGAAAAGACGCGAGGGGGGGGGGGGTCCCTCGAGCTACCTTCGATTTTACGAGCGGGGGGCGCGCGCGTTATCTCCCCTTCTCGGCGGGGTGGGGGGGGGGGGGGGGGGGGCGACGTTCGATTTTACGAGCGCGGGCGCGCGCTTTATCTCCCCTTCTCATCTCCCCTTCTCGGCGGCCGGGCCGGCGTACCCTTCTACGTGCTGCGCTCTCAACGCGAAGAGAATTCTCTTAAACAAGCGTTTTCTAGAGTTGCGTGAGATCGGATCCAAAAAGAGTTAGCTGCCAGCCTCACTTCGTATAACATTACAATTTTTTTGCTATCGCATTCATTGCTTCACCCTTGCGGTGAAACTGTGACTTTTTTTTGACAAGGCAATGGAAGGCACACTGATACAGTGGTGAAAAATAGTGCTGAGTGAACAAGAGCACACACAACACAGGCGCTAACTTCGAACATAATGTTTATTAACGCGATATCGTGAAATAGCTCGTTTCGCAGAAATTCCGGCGTCGGTGTCGGCGTCGTTGGTTGTGAACGAAAAATTATCATCTTGTCCGTGACCGAAAAATCGAGAAAGATGCAAATTAAATAAATAATAAATATTTCCGGGTCCGAGTGAGGATCGAACCCAGGCCGTCTGCGTGGCAAGCAGGTGTTCTACCACACAGCCACGCCTCTGCTTGGAAATGCAGTGAACATAACTCGTGCTTCGCAAACGCAAGTGTCCTTTATATAGGCGTCGCAATATTACACGTAATATCCCAGTAATATTGCGTGGTAGTAGCGTACATTGCCATCGGGCGTCAGATCATGTGACTATCATAACGATTTCCTAGTTTAAAGCCGGCGACCCATAACAAAAGGCACACACCTTACTACGCGTATTCCCTTTACACCACGTAGTGGGTGCATAGCAAGTATGCACTAAGTGGTTGACGTACGCACTCGGGACAGGATATCGCTATCGCGTTCAACTCTTAAGGGGGTATGGCAGAGTAAACCCCCCAAAAATCGAATTTGCAATTTTGACCGCGAAAAATCCACTGCACTCTGAGGAACAAATCTGTGGAAGCCCGACGTCGAGCGGCCGCTCCAAGTGGTTTAAATGCCGCGCCAAAGTGCGCCGCGCTCCCTGGCGTAAGCAGCGCGCATATAAAACTTCGTTTTTCTCAAATTGCGCTTTTTATAAATTTCTCAACTTCAATCTGTGCGCTACGGGGCTCAGAACTTTTACATCAACTCAGGGCCGTCCAGAGGGCTCACGACGCGGCGATGAGGCTCGGCCTACCCGTCCCGACGTGGGAGCGGCCCGCTGCTCTACGGCCTTCAGCGGTAGTGTTCCTCAGGACCTCAATAGAGTTCTGTGTCTGTCTGTGTCTGTCTCAACTTCAATGTACCTTTTCTGAAAAAGTATTGAATCAATTCCGATTAAACTTTGCATGCTTGTGCTACGACAAGTTGAAAATAATCTGAACTAAAAAATTGCTGATTTTCTAAAACGTAAAGCTGTAAAAAAAATTACACAGCAATGCGCACCCTCTGGGACTTTGTGCGTGCAGTAATTTTGTTTTTTTTTAGAAAAACTCCATAAAGGATGTCTTATTTTTTTTTAGTTCAGATATAATCTACAGGTCCGAAGAATAACACGCTTAATATCATTACATTCCTTTCGGGGGTTGCAGAGAAAAGGTACATTGAATACTTGAACCACTTTAAAATTTGGGAGTGGGCCACAGGAAGGATAAGCAACCCAGGCATAAAAAAAAGGGTGTCAAATGATAGCCAGTGGCATTCTTAGTGAGCACATGAACTTTTATGTGAATACTTGCAGCCGTTTCTAAAATATTACGTTAAAACTGACATATGCCATTTGCCCTACCATACCCCCCTTAAAGGTGAAGCTTGAGGGGTCCCCCAATTTTTCACCACAGTCGCTTACTTATATCGCCCGAGTAAAGGCATCACATGACATATGATGCGCTCAAAATTTAATTTCTCAGATACGACAGTTTTTTTTACACTTGTCGAGAAGCGACAGAGTGTTGATGCACACGGCACCTAGGAAATGAGATAGCCACAGCCTCAACAATCTCCTTTAAGCTTGTCATGCATCTTCTTGGATTACTGTACGTGCATTTAAGAGCGGTGCGCAGCCGCAAGATCTTCAGTGTATGGCTAGCCATCAATCTTGCCCTATGTATTACGTTGTTACTATGCTTCCCTTAATATATCATTAAGACAACAGGCCCGTATATCCGACATATTGTTTGCCACAGGAAGGCGGGACGCGATATAGAACCCCTATTATACCAAGAAACAAATGCAGTTTGATGCTTCTTATCACAACCTTTGTGTTTGCCGTTGCGGTAATGTAAGCCGACAAAGCTAGCCAACGCTGACTTTGTTTGGGATCCGGAAAAACAACCCTAACTTCGGAACACTTAGCTTCTTTCGATTGTGCGAAATCTTGTGATGATAAGGTATCACAACTAGGTGCTTCAGTTTCTTGACACGGCGCTGCAGTGCACCTTCCGGGTTGAGGAGCTTACGAAGCAAGTATTCCACGACAGACGTTTTAACGTGCAGAGGGTAACCTGCTTTAACCAGTCTGTCCGACTGACTGCGAAAGCTTTTCGTTATTTCGTGTTTACAAGACTTGCTTACAGAATGACGAGAACAATGGTTGATGATGCCTCTTTTGACTAGCTCGGAATGAGCGGATTGGCATGGTAGGGCAACCTTGTTATAAGTGCTTTGTATGCCTAAGATACGTGGTTTGGATGAAAAGGGAACAGGATACCGAGGAATTTGATGGAATTGCTCTCAGATAGTCCATGAGCGAGGCTCAAGGTCTTAAAACACTCAGAAAATTGCGAAATAATTTGTGTCGCACACAGATAATCTGCAACTGGGTCATTAGTTAACAAAACAAGGTAGTCATCGACATAAAGGAACACTTTTTTGACCTTAGAGCTATTGCGACGTAGGTTAATCGATATGTCAATTCTACTTAAAAATATGTCGCTTAAAATCAGCGCTATACATGACCCGATACAGATCCCGTTCTTTTGAATAAAAAGGCTTGCCATCTAATAAAATGTAGGTACTCTTTCGGTAAAAGGTTAAAAGTTCTATATACCGGTTGACGGGAATACCACACTAGGTTTGAAATCTAACACCGCCAAACAAATCTGTGCACTGTTGTCTGATAAGGAAGGAGGCTTCGCCATCCTGAACCTCGAAGTGTTTGGATCTAAAGCTTACGCTGCCGTAAGCTGTAGTCCAGGTCCTTTTTTTTTCGCCTGATGTCAACTAAGACTTCTGCTACTCCTGTCTGTTTCCTTACCCATCCTGCCGTCCTCAGACCTCTTAATGCTATTCTTCTCACTTAGATTTCGTTGCACGCTGCGTGGTCCTGAGCTTTTCGCTCTATAGCTGTTTTGTTATTCTCCATGTTTGTGTTTCATATGTTAACTTTAGAAATTCCGTGCACGAGCGGGATTTGTCTTCGCCGTCCTTATGCTATCTTCTCCATTTGCAGTAGACTATCGGTGAGCAGAGGGCTTTGTCCAATGCGAGTGGAATATATGATGGTGTCTGCAGCCTGCGCGTCCTTCCTTCATCTGCGGTGGACCAGAGGTGAGTAGCGGTGTTTACCCAATTTCCGTCGAACATCCATAGGTGCTTGCTGGCCATATGCTACCTTTTTTCATATTTAGTGAACCAGTGGCGAGTTGTGGGGCTTACGTAATTTCTGTCGCACATACCTGCTTACCCACGGATGGCATCATCATATTCATTGGTCTAGTCGAGGCATGCGGGGGGTGTACACAAGTTTTGTGGCTAATAAGGTTTTACCCACTGACGACTTCTTTGTTACTTGTGGACCAGTGGTGAGCAGAGGGGTTTTAGAAAATTTACTATTAGATTGTAGCCCGCGGCAGGCTTCATCATTTTTAGTGGCCCACCGGCGAACAGTGGCATGACATGACGAGGACGATAGGGCACGAGGACAAAGGCCCCAACGCCAAATAGGTACGTTTCCCTAATTTCTTTGGCACATTTTTAGCTGGCCACGGAGGGCTTCGAGAAAGCTTGCAGATTGCGCAGCGGCACACCAAACACCATCTCCGTCAGGCAGCAAACACCAGCAGGGAGCGCAAAACCTGCTTGAACGCAGCTTGTAACTCAGCAGAACCAATGCTTGCTATGTTAACGAGAGGGTGGGGCCAGGCGCGTGCTAAACGATGCAATGAGGGAGCGGGTGTATATTTCCGCATCGACATGCTGCACTGCGGAAAAAGCCAAGTCAATGCTAAGCGGATTGTTTGTAGGTGGTGAAAAAGACGAAACGCCAGAGACTATCCGCAGTGGCATCAACTCTCTCTTGACCATGCCTAATAAAATGAATTTATTTTTTGCCCGTGGTACTTTTGCTAAACGGGCAGATAATCGAGCCGTAGTATACAAATCGCCAACTTGCAACTCTACATGGGAAAGGGAAGTGGGGACGAAAATACGGGTAGAGAGAGAGACAGAGAAAATAACGTAAAAATGTTAAAGTAGAATAAAGAACAAAAAGACGGCAGATCCCACGCACTGTGGGAATCGATGTAATGCGAAGCAGCCAGGAAGGAGCAGATCATGCTTTACATAATTTTCATGTCACGTTTTACATGTTAGGACCTATCATTTATGTTCGTCATACAGTCACGTCCCACAATACCAATTTTGGTGTATATCCAGCTAGCGAACCTGGACGCAAGCGCACCATGGGCGTGGCATGTAAATGGCGTTGTAGATGACATGAATGCCATGATTTTCATATTACCACTAGTCATTTATGTTCGTCATACAGTCATGTCACTCAATACCATGTTTGGTGTATCTCAAGCTAACGAAAGGCCGCGATCACGCCATGAGCGTGGCATGCAAGTCATGTCGCACATGACAAGTCATGATTTCCATATTACCAGTTGTCATTTATGTTCGTCATACAGTCATGTCACTCAATACCAAATTTTGTGTATTTCAAGCTAACTAAACGGCCGCGAGCGCTCCATGAGCGTGGCATGCAAGTCATGTGCCACATGACAAGTCATTATTTTCATGTTACCACTAGTCATTTATGTTCATCATACAGTCACGTCACTCAATACCAAATTTGGTGTATATCAAGCTAACGAAACGGCCGCGAGCATGCCATGAGCGTGGCATGCAAGTCATGTCGCACATGACAAGTCATGATTTCCATATTACCACTTGTCATTTATGTTTGTCATACAGTCACGTCACTCAATACCAAGTTTGGTGTATATTAAGCTAACGAAACGGCCATGAGCGTGGCATGTAAATCATGTTGTTCATGACATGCACGTCATTATTTGCATATTACCACCTGTCATTTATGTTCGTCATACAGTCACGTCACTCAATCCCAAATTTGGTGTATATCAAGCTAACGAAACGGCCGCGAGCGCGCCATGAGTGTGGCATGTAAATCATACTTTTCATGACAAGTTAGTCATGATTTTCATGATATGACCAGCCATTTTTTTCGTCATACGGTCATGTTATGCCATACCAAATTTGGTATAAATCCCATTAACGATACAGGCCAGGAGAGCACAAAGTCGTAGGCGGCTAGATAGATAGATAGATAGATAGATAGATAGATAGATAGATAGATAGATAGATAGATAGATAGATAGATAGATAGATAGATAGATAGATAGATACGCTCCAACTCGCCGAAGTTCGCTAAGCAAATGCTTCGCATTTAATAAAAACCAGAAAGCTTGCAGACTTAGGGAAGGGAAGCGTGCTAATCTTGAGCACTCGTGCTTTGACCCATTAAGATTGCTATTTTATCAGTGGTGAGTTCTTTACTCCGGCCTAATTTGTGAGCTTCATCCGGCCTGCTCACTCACTGTCGCAAACCGCTGAGCCTATCGGATTCACCCATGCGTGTGGCGAACATTTTTTTAGACTTATACAACTGCAGAAATAGAGAACCGATGGTGAGTACCAGGGTTTACACAATTTTGCTCGGTAATACCTAATTTGTGACGGCGAAATCTTCATTTTATTGGACCAGTGGTGAGCAGCTGGGTTTCTGCAGTTTCTCTCAGACATTTTTTTGCGCACGAAATGGTCCCCAATTTTATTGGATTAGTGGTGAGTAGCGACGTTTGCCCAATTTCTGTTGCACATAATTTCTTGCATGTAGACGACACAATTTTAGCGGATCAGTGGTGAGTAGCAGCGCTTGTCCAATTTCTGTGGCACATCCCAGCATCTGCGAGACTTCACTTTTGCAGAGCCTGTTGTGAGCAATATCTTTGTTTTATTTCCGCGCCACATAAGTTGTTGCAAAGGGATCGTTGAAGAACACTCTTGGACAGCATAGCGGCGTCTCAAAAACTACCCAAGAAGACATGTACGAAACATGCGGCTTCAACGCAGCCAGAGAACTCTGCACGACCATTAACAGGGCTGCAGACGAGTTAGTAGCACAAGGCATGGCCTGAGCGAGGCCTTACGAGAGCGGAAAAAACGCTCAGAGACACCTTACATTTTGGGCTGATGCACCTGATGCAAACTTTTGCTGGAGGGACACAGCGCTATGACATGCTATGACTGCGGCAAATTATGAGAACCCTCCGCTTTCTTCGGCATGCAACAGATGATATTCTGCTGGAACGATCAATGCCAAAATGACACCTGTTCCTTATTATGATTAAACCGAAGGTAGCAACGCGATAAAAGAGCTGCACAGATGCTTCATCTGATATTCTGTGTCGCGTAATCAAGAAGGAGAGATCGCTTTCCCTACCACTCTTCGGACTGTTTATGCCTGCTCGAAAATCCGAAAAGGCACGTACAGCTACCAAAAACGTAAATGGGATGATCAATGCCTACTTCGCATATTCCACCATATCGTCGGGTTTTTTAGTGTTGGAGTGACGTCTGCCGTGTCAGGATGTGGGTAATGATGCGGCAAACTATCAATTATCGACCACATTTCAGTCTTCTCGAGGCCGCCCATCTGTTGGTGAAGGCTCATTAATGACATCATGTTTCCAAAGGAAGGATAAAGGCTCGGCAAAGGCCAGACGAAGCTGCTCTAGAGCATGTGTTCTCACTCATGGCATGCGATCGTATAACGATCAGCCGTTTAGCCGGAAGCTGATGCATAAACGGCTAATCCTTCGTAATACCGGGGCACTTCATGACATGACTCTCAGTAGGAAGTAGGCGTGTGGAAGAAGGAAATGCTGCCACATGTTTTAGAGATGAAAGCACAAGAATGGTCTCCTTTTGGTGGAACTAGCGACAAAGCTGGCAGGGGCACAACTACACTGCTAACATTTGGTAACGCCGTGTGGACGGAAAGAAATTCATTGGCGCAAAGAATATCGAAGGCTGCTATATTGGCTCTTGTGCTATCCCGAATTCGACATACTACTTTTTATGTATGGCCGTCGGTGTGTTACCTGGATTGCAGATGCTTCTGCAGCCCTGGATTTTCGACGTCGTTGTTCGCTGAAGGAGCTCGTTTGTAACAGAAGGAAGGGTCAGTCGCCGTTGGACGAAATAAGTCCTAAACAACATTGGTAGCAACCTCTGGCAGAAGCAGTCACCAGAGTTCAACGGTCTTTTGCCTTTTGCGACGGCAAGGTGTCCGCTTGCACGGTAACTTACATCTAGCCTACGAACGACTCTTGGATCTTCCGTGCACAGGAGGTGAATTGTGCATTTTCCTCATTTGCTTGGCACATGCCTTATGGCCCCAAGGTTTTTTGTTGCTATTTGATGAATGCACGAAGGAAGAAAGAGGCAATTCTTCATTCAAAGGTAGTAAATTAGGCTGGTGTATAGAAATCGCTGACTTGCTACTCTCCGTGGAGAAAGGGATTGGGCAGGCAAAGACGGGAACAGGGAAATTGAAAAGAAGATAGAGAAATGCTAAATAGAATAAAAAAGTCAGAAAATCATAATGTTTTCTGCCTATGGGGATGTCACGTGCCCTAGTTTTGACACTTCGTGGTTTGACCCTATGAGAATAATATTTGAGCAGGGGTGAGTCCTTTGCTTTGGCTCATTTTGTAAGCACATTCACTTGTTCTTGTCCCTATGCTCACTAGTTGTTGACAACCGGTGAGTAAAATGGCTTCATCCATATCGGCGGCCAAAGCTATTTGATCGAGGACGACTTGAGAAATTTCTAAAGGACCTGGTGAGTACCAGTGTGTACACAATTTTCCTCGATCATAGTGTTTGCTCATGAGGAATTTCCCATTTTTATTGGATCGGAGGTGAGTAGCCGGATTTCTCCCATTTCTTTCAACCATGTGTTCACGTGAAATATTCTTCATTTTCTGTGGATCAGTGGTGAGTTCTGGGTGTTATATTGTTACTTTGCCGCACACTTTCGCGCACATGAACGGAATCGCTTCTATTGGATCATTGGTGAGTATTCACTATTGCCCAATTTCTCTGGGACATTTTCCCCTGCCCATCGAAGACGTCATTTTAATACAACAGCGCTGAGTAGTGGCAGTTGCCTAATTTCGTTTCACACATAATTGTTTGCGCGTTCAAGACATAACTATAACTCGATAGATGGTGAGTGGCTGTATTTGCCCATTTTTTGGCACATACTTACTTGGATGTAGTGCACACAATTTTTATTGGATCAGTGGTGAGTAGCATCGTTTTGCCAAACTCTGTGGCACATTTCTGCATGACTTCATTTTTTAATTACCTTTTGGGAGTGCTGGGTTTTTGTCATTTCTGCGTCGCGTGAATTGCTGCCTACGGAAGCTATGATGAATTCTCCCGGACAGCATCGCGGCGTTGCAAAGGCTATCAGGCAGGAATACATGGAATGTCTGGCTTCAGCTTAGCCAGAGAACGTTTGAGGACCTATGATAGAGCTGTCGAGGAGTTAGTAGCACAAAACAGGGCCCAAGCGAAATGTTGAGGCAGTGGGAAAACAGCGGTCCACGAGACTGTAGGCTGTCTTTTGATAGGCTATGCACCGGACGCAAAATTTTGCTGGATGGCCAGGAGAACATCCAATAATTCAGACACACACGGCTGATGTCGATCGGTCCTAACACTTCATCGAACGGGACAGCACCACACCCAATGTACGAGGAAATCTCTGACGACGATTTCAGAACGGATGACGTCAATCGAAAGGGCTTTTGATCAATGATGAAATCAATCGACGCCGAAGACTAGTAACATAATCGCGCTTGATGGCTTTCCTGATCCTAAAATCCGTGTGACGAATGTGCGTGTGATGATCGTGGGGAAATCGCAGAGGACGTGGAAAGCATCAAGATGAATGCGCACATTACACTCCGCAAGTACCCGGTTTTCCCCGAAATCATGTCAATTAAACGTCGTCAAGCTGCTTTGCAGAGAGAGTGTGGAAGTTGGTGCAGAGCGGGTTGGTAGCAGAAATATTGAAAGGCGATATGCCAGTGCGTATCGACGACGGCATTCTCCTTTTCTCTCCCGTGCTTTATGTCGGCGTCAATTCCAGGACTGATGTCAGGTGGTAGGTACCGCTATGTGAATATTTCGATTTCGACCAAATGGCGAAAGCGAAACTTTTGTGGTCCATCATTTTTGGAAGATTCTCATTCGAGGAATTGTCTGGTCTGGATTACATTCTCGCATCACATGGCATGTTCTTTTCCGTGAGGTGCTGCATCCTGCCTTCGTGGCTGTGAAATTTCGAAAAAAAATAAACCAAGGGGTGACCAGATACTGTCTACGAAATCTTGCGGAACGAAGGTCACTGCAGAATGATACGCTTTGGTTGTGAGGTTAAATGAGAGCGTTGTCTGGGACGGAAGAAAAGAGCTGCCTAGGACAGCTTAGTTTTTAGTGTCAGGGGTGGTGAGTGCTTCTCTTGATCAGTTTAATTGAGCATCTTTTTTTATTTACTTCCCATGAGCCTGTGTAAACGGTAGAAGGGCACCGTTGTGGGTCGAGACGACAGTCTTCTACAAATGCGCGAATCCGAAAAGCTCGCGCTCTCTTCGGATTGAACGTGGCTGTGGAAAACAATTAATGACCTCTATATTTAAAGGATGGAACCGATGCCATTATGGTTTGCGACTTCAGGATCTGAGGTATATGGCCAAAAACTGGCAATATTGAGAGAAGTCTCCGACGCCAGGATGTGAGCATTAAAGCGAAAAACTGGCAATACTGAGCACATCTTCGTCGTCTCAAGAGTTCCCGTCTCAAGGTCCAGGGTTCATCAACATGTTTACTGGAGATGCATAAAGGCTCATCAGAGCCCACACCAAGGCTCCCTAGAGCATGTGACCAAAAGCGAGGCGACGAGCTTCAGCATTGATGGGTGGTTCTCACAATACTGGGACGGTTCAAGTCAGGTATGACTCCCAAGAAAGTAGACGGTTGGAAGAACCAACTGAACATGCTTGCACATCTTGATGTGGATTGAGTACGGTGGTGCGTTCTGCAATGCTGGGAACGACGATAGCGACGCTATTCCATGCAAATAGAATTGCGTATTCGCATTGACCCGGCGCTTCCAGTGAATGGCTACAGATTTTAGTCACGTAGAAAATGCGGTCCCAGAAGGGGTCTACAGTGTCAGCAAAATGAACACTCTGTCAGAATGACCTGCAAAGACGATGTTTAGGAACATTCTTGTTGTGTATATGTGGCCGTCTGAGTCTTGCTTGTTGGCAGTTAGCATGATTGTGAAGGTTTGCCTGCGTTTTCGAATGCGCCCTGCAGTAGATTGGATGACGCTGAGCGCTGCTACGGTTTGCGTAAGAAATTCATGCTCACTGGATCTGTAAGCCTCATTTAATTTGCGGCCGATTTGTACACTACCACGACTGGCGGCATGCCGTGGTGTTCCCTGACGATAGATAGTATGCTTCATAGGCAAACGACGGGATGTGAAAGTGTGCAGCATTGGCAAAAGCCTGTGCAGTAGATGCGACCGCGTGTTCTCCCAACGAAACCACATGCCAGACTAAGTCGTAACTTACGGAATTTATCCAATTTCTACGGATCATACTTTCTCGCACGCTGAAGATCTCAATTTAATTATCTAGGTGAGTTGTGGCGTTTGCCTAATTGCTATGACTCATAACTACTTGCACGTAAAGGACGCTGTTTCATGTGGATTACTGGTGAGTAGTGGCGTTCGCCCAATTTATATTGTGCACTTTTTCTGGGGCGTTGAAGGCGCTATTGTAATTGGATAAGAGGTGAGTAACTCTGTTTGCCCATTTTATATGTTGAACAAGTTCTTGCACGTTTATGACATCAATGTATTTGGACCTGTGGTGAGTAGGGACGTTTGCCCAATTCCTCTAGCACACACTTTCTCGCACGCCGAAGGCAGACTTCGATGATAGGTGAATAGCGGCGTTTGCCCAATTTCTATGGCACATAATCACTTGCACATCGAAGACGCTATACTATTTTGATCAGCGGTGAGTGGCGGCGTTTGCCCAATATTTATGGCACATATTTTCTTGCATGTTGAGGAGATAAATTTCAGTCGGTCATGGGTGAGTAACGGTGTTTGCCGAATTTTTCCGGCACCTTCTTGCACGTGGACCAGAGCACTTTTAGGGGCCAGTTGGGAGCGGTGGGTGTTCACAGTTTTATGTCACATAAGCTCTTGTCTACGGAAATGTAAAGAATTCTCCGTGAAAGCATAGCGGCGTGTAAAACAACATCTAGGGCTGCATGCACGGATGTTCGCAATTAATGCATTCAGAGAACTCGGAGCATCATTGCTAGAGCTGTAGACGAGCTAGCAAAAGGCATGGCCTGCGCGAGGTCTTGGAGGAACGGTGAAAGCTCACAGCGAGGCCATAGGCTGTGAAGTGATGTGCACGGCCGCGACTGCACATTGTTGCAGAACTGTATGCAGCAGATCATGCAGGGACGACTCAAACGGGCGTTAGTGATCGCCGCTAACACATGAACGAACGGGCAGCGGCAAACCCACACTGCCACGAATACTTTGATGATCATTTCAGGACCGATGACGTAGAGTTTAAGTGCGTTTTCACAATGAAGAAATCGATGAACGCAAGTTATTAGGCGAGTTTTCCCGATTGGTGGCTTTCATGATCCCGATATGTTGGCTTCAACCTTATCGCATCAGCAAAGTAAATTCCGATACTAAGCTTCCTAGGGGAAATAGAATGGATAGTCACAAATGCGGTGAGTGCTTTGAGCGGTGGCAAAACACCGGTGTGGGTTGAGATGGTTCCGTCAAAGAAATGCGCGAAGGCGACAACGTCATGACAGTGAATGGAAGCGCAGGCGATAGACAAGAAGAAAAGGAAATCAGATTCGACACAACACAGCGCTTCATTATCATGCTATGACTGTGGCAAATTGTGAAAATCCTCCGCATCTGAAGGCATGCAACAGATGATATTCTGCTGGAACCTTTTACCGATTTAGGCCAACTGGTCAATGCCAATACGACACTTATGATGATTAAGCCGAATGTATCAACACGATAAAAGAGCTGCACAGATGCTTTATTTAATATACTGTGTTGCGTACAACAGAAGGAGGGATCACTTTCCCGACGACTGTTCGGACGGTTTATGCCTGCTCAGAAAATCCATAAGCCATGTACAGCTACCTAAAACGTAAATGGCGTGATCATTGCTGACTTCGCACGTTCCACCACATCGTCGGATTTTGTAGTGTTCGAGTGACGTCTGCCGCGCCAGGATTTGCGTAATGATGCGGCAAACTATCGATATCGAGTAAAGTTCATCTTCTCGAGGCCGCCCATTTGTTGGTGAAGGTTCGTTGCACCATGTTTACTAAGGAAGTATCAAGGCTCGGCAAATGCCAGACGAAGCGCGCTAGAGCATTTGTTCTCACTCATGGCTTGCGATCGTAGAACGATCAGCCGTTTAGCAAGAAGCTTACGCATAAACGGCTAATCCGTCGTCATACTGGGACGGTTCATGACGTGTATGACTCTCAATAGGAAGTACGCTTGTGGAAGAAGGAATTGCTGCCACGTGTTCTAGCGATGAAAGCACAGGAATGGTCTCCCCTTGACGGAGCCAGCGAGAAAGCTGGCAGGGGCACAATTACATTGCTAACATTTGGCAACAACGTGTGGACGGATAGAAATTTAATGAAGGAAAGAATATCGAAGGCGGCTATATTGGCCTCTCGTGCTATCCCGAATTCTACATAGTAGTTTTTATGTATTGCCTTCAGGTGAGTTACCTGCATAAGCCGATGCTTATGCAGCCCTGCGTTTTTCTACCTTGATGTTCTCTGAAAGAGCTCGTCTGTAACAGAAGGAAGGGCGAGTCGCCGTTGGGCGAAATCCGAACTAAACAACCTTGGTAGCAACCTCTGGCAGAAGCAGTGACCCGAGGTCAACCGTCTTTTGCCTTTTGCGACGTCAAGGTATCCGCTTGCATGGCAACTTACTTCTAGCCTACGAACGACTACTGAATTTTCCGCGCACTGGAGGTGAATTGTGTGTTTCCCTGATTAGCTGGGCACATGCCTTATGGCCCGAAATAAATTTCGTTGCTATTTTATGAATGCACGAATTAAGAAAGAGGCAAGTCTTTATTGAAAGGTAGCAAATTAAGCCGGCAAATACAAATGGCTGACTTGCTACTCTGCGTGGAGAAAGGGATTGGGGACGCAAAGACGGGAACAGGAAAACAGAGAAGAAAATACAAAAATGTTAGAACAGAAAAGAGAATAAAACACTCAGAAAAGCAGAGTGTTTTTTGCCTTGGGGGGTGTGAGGTGCCCTAATTTTGACACGTCGTGGTTTGCCCTTTGAGAATGATATTTGATAAGGGGTCAATACATTGCATTGGTTAATTTTGTGAGCACATTCAATTGTTCTAGTAGCCCCTATGTTCACATCGTTGTTGACAACCGGTGAGTAAAACGGCTTGATCCATATCTGTGGCGAAAGCTTTTTGATCGGGGATGACTTGAGAAATTTACTAAAGGACTGGTGAGTACCAGTGTGCACACAATTTTCCTCGCTCACAGAGTTTGCTCATGATACAATTTCCATTTTTATTGGACCGGAGGTGAGTAGCTGGATTTCTCCCATTTCTTTCAACCATGCGTTTTTGCGCGTGATATATTCTTCATTTTCATTGAATGAGGGGTGAGTTCTGGGTGTTACATTGATACTTTGGCACAAACCTTTCGCGCCCATGAACGGATTCGCTTCAATTGGATCATTGGTGAGTATTCACTATTGCGCAATTTCTCCGGTACATCTTCCCCTGCCCGGCGAAGACGTCATTATAATTCAACAGTGGTGAGTAGCGGCAGTTGCCCAATTTCCTTTACTCATAATTGTTTGCCCGCTGAAGACATTACTATAACTGGATATATGGTGAGTGGCTGCATTTGCCCATTTTTTTTGCTACATACGTACTTGCATGTAGTGGACTCAATTTCCATTGGATCAGTGGTGAGTAGCATCGTTTGGCCAAATTATGTGGCACATTTCTGCATGACTTCATTTTTGAATTACCTTTTGGGAGTGCCGGGTTTTTGGCATTACTGCGTAACCTGAATTGTTGGCCTACGGAAGCTTTGATGAATTCTCCCGGAGAGCATCGCGGCGTTGCAAAGGCTAGAAGACAGGATTACATGGAATGTCTGGCTTCAGTTTAGCCAGAGAACGTTTGAGGACCTCTGATAGAGCTGTAGAGGAGTTGGTAGCACAAAACAGGGCACGAGCGAAATGTTGAGGCCGTGGAAAAAGCGGTCAACGAAACTGTAGGGCTGTCCTTTCATAGGCTTTGCACCGGACGCAAACTTTTGCCGGATGGCCAGGAGACCATCCAATAATTCAGACACAGACGGCTGATGTCGATCGGTCCTAACTCTTCATCGAACGTGGCAGCACCACACCCAACGTACGAGGAAATCTCTGACGACGATTTCAGAACTGATTACGTGGACAGATTGATCAATGAAGAAATCACTCGACGCCGCTTACTAGCAACAAAATCGCGCTTGATGGCTTTCCTGATTCCTAATAAGTCGGCTTCAAGCGTGGCACAGCGGCGCAGAAAAATCCGTGTGACGATTGTGCGTGTAATGATTGTGGAGAAATCGCAGATGACATGTACAGCATCAAGATGATTGCGCACATTACAATCCCCAAGTACCCGGTTTTCCCCGAAATCATCTCAATTAAACGTCATCTAGCTGCTTTGCGGAGAGTGTCGAAGTTGGTGCTGAGCGGGTTGGTAGCAGCAATATTGAAAGGCGATATGTCCATTGCGTATCGACGACGGCGTTCTCCTTTCCTCTCCCGTGCTTTATGTTGGCGTCTATTCCAGGACTGATGTCAGGTGGTGGGTACCGCTATGTGAATATTTCGATTTCGACCAAATGGCGAAAGGGAAACCCTGGTGTGCATCATTTATTGAAGATTCACATTCGAGGAATTGTCTGGTCTCAATTACCGGCTCGCACCACATGGCATGTTCGTTTCCGCGAGGTGCTGTATCCTGCCTCCGAGGATGTGACCTTCGAAAACAAATAAAGCAAAGGGTGACCAGATACTGCCTACGAAGTCTTGCGGAACAAAGCTCACGGCAGAACGATGCGCTTTGGTTTTGAGGTAAAATGAGAGCCTTGTGAGGGACGGACGAAAAGAGCTGCCTAGGACAGCTTAGTTTTTTGTCTCAGCTGTGGTGAATGCTTCTCTTGATCGGTTTTTTTAGCATCTTTTCATTTACTTCCCATGAGCATGTGTAAGCGGTCGAAGGCAACCGTTGTAGTTCCAGACGACATTCTACAAATGCACGAACATGAAAAGCTTGCGCTCTATTCGGATTGAAGGGAGCTGTGGAAAACAAAGAACGCCCTCCATATTTAAAGTGATGCAACCGATGCCATTTTGGTCTCCGACATCCGGATGTGAGGTATAATGCCGGAAACTGAAAATATTCAGAGAATTCTCCGACGCCAGGATGTGAAAAAAAATGCCGAAAACTTTCAATATTGAGCACATCTTGGTCTTCTCAAGACTGCCGGTCTCAAGGTGTAGGGTTTATCACCATGTCTTCAGGAGGTGCATACAGGCTCATCAGAGACCTCAGCAAGCCTCGCTAAAGCATGTGCGCAGAAGTTAAGCGAGGAGCTGCAGCACTGATGGGTGTTTCCGCACGATACTGGGATGGTTAATGTCAAGTATGACTCACAAGAGGAAGTAGACGGATGGAAGAACCAACTGAACATGCTTGCACCGCTTGACGTGCATTGAGTACGGTGGCGCGTTCTGCAATGATGGGAACGGCGATAGCGACGCTATTGCAAGCAAATAGTATTGCTTTTTAGCATTGACGAGGCTCTTCCAGCTAATGGCTACATATTTTAGTCAAGTAGAAAATGCTTTCCCAGGAAGCGTCTAGAATGTCAGAAAAATGAACAATCTGTCAGAATGAACTTGTGGGAACCACGCACTCCGGCTATCTAGAGTTAACGCCACGTGTTGCGCAGTGGGGGGTGCGCGTGGCCCACCTGCGCGCTTCAAAAGGGGCAGCCTGCGCGCTACCCAGGAGAGAGGTCACGAGAACGGATAACTGGGCTAGTTTGTGACCTAGGTGCGAAGAAGGACGAATGCTGCCCGAAACCCACAAACTGCAAAAGCCGATGTTGTGGAACATTTTTGTACTCTATATACGGCCATCTGAACCTTGCTTGTAGGCAGCTAGCAAAAGTGTGCAGGTTTGCCTGCGTTTTCGAATGCGGCCTACAGATGGATGACACAGACCGCCAGTGCGGTTTGCGTGAGAAATTCATGCCGGCTGCATCTGTAAGCCTCATTGAATTTGCGGCCGATTTCGACACTAGCACGACTGGCCGCGTGACGTGGTGCTCCATGAAGATAGTATAGTTAATAGGCGAGCGATGGGATGTGACAGTGTGCAGCATTGGGAAAAGTCTGAGCAGTAGATGCGACCGCGTGTTCTCCCAACGAAACCACAATAATGATCTTTTCTGGCACAGGCCATCAAGAAAGCTATTTGGTGTACAAATAAGTTGATAACAGTGGGCCAACACCATGTTAGAGGAGCAGTGTAGACTTTAGAAGAAATTTGTTAGAGCAAAGAATCTTGATTCCATATCTCTGGCGAAAGCTTTTTGATCTAGGAGCGACATGAGAAATTTCTAGAGAACTGGTGAGTACCAGTGTGCACACAATTTTCCTCGCTCACAGAGTTTGCTCATGATACAATTTCCATTTTTATTGGACCGGAGGTGAGTAGCTGGATTTCTCCCATTTCTTTCAACCATGCGTTTTTGCGCGTGATATATTCTTCATTTTCATTGAATGAGGGGTGAGTTCTGGGTGTTACATTGATACTTTGGCACAAACCTTCGCGCCCATGAACGGATTCGCTTCAATTGGATCATTGGTGAGTATTCACTATTGCGCAATTTCTCCGGTACATCTTCCCCTGCCCGGCGAAGACGTCATTATAATTCAACAGTGGTGAGTAGCGGCAGTTGCCCAATTTCCTTTACTCATAATTGTTTGGCCCGCTGAAGACATTACTATAACTGGATATATGGTGAGTGGCTGCATTTGCCCATTTTTTTGCTACATACGTACTTGCATGTTGTGGACTCAATTTCCATTGGATCAGTGGTGAGTAGCATCGTTTGGCCAAATTATGTGGCACATTTCTGCATGACTGCATTTTGAATTACCTTTTGGGAGTGCCGGGTTTTTGGCATTACTGCGTAACCTGAATTGTTGCCTACGGAAGCTTTGATGAATTCTCCCGGAGAGCATCGCGGCGTTGCAAAGGCTAGAAGACAGGATTACATGGAATGTCTGGCTTCAGTTTAGCCAGAGAACGTTTGAGGACCTCTGATAGAGCTGTAGAGGAGTTGGTAGCACAAAACAGGGCACGAGCGAAATGTTGAGGCCGTGGAAAAAGCGGTCAACGAAACTGTGGGCTGTCCTTTCATAGGCTTTGCACCGGACGCAAACTTTTGCCGGATGGCCAGGAGAAGATCCAATAATTCAGACACAGACGGCTGATGTCGATCGGTCCTAACTCTTCATCGAACGTGGCAGCACCACACCCAACGTACGAGGAAATCTCTGACGACGATTTCAGAACTGATTACGTGGACAGATTGATCAATGAAGAAATCACTCGACGCCGCTTACTAGCAACAAAATCGCGCTTGATGGCTTTCCTGATCCTAATAAGTCGGCTTCAAGCGTGGCACAGCGGCGCAGAAAAATCCGTGTGACGATTGTGCGTGTAATGATTGTGGAGAAATCGCAGATGACATGTACAGCATCAAGATGATTGCGCACATTACAATCCCCAAGTACCCGGTTTTCCCCGAAATCATCTCAATTAAACGTCATCTAGCTGCTTTGCGGAGAGTGTCGAAGTTGGTGCTGAGCGGGTTGGTAGCAGCAATATTGAAAGGCGATATGTCATTGCGTATCGACGACGGCGTTCTCCTTTCCTCTCCCGTGCTTTATGTTGGCGTCTATTCCAGGACTGATGTCAGGTGGTAGGTACCGCTATGTGAATATTTCGATTTCGACCAAATGGCGAAAGGGAAACCCTGGTGTGCATCATTTATTGGAAGATTCACATTCGAGGAATTGTCTGGTCTCAATTACCGGCTCGCACCACATGGCATGTTCGTTTCCGCGAGGTGCTGTATCCTGCCTCCGAGGATGTGACCTTCCGAAAACAAATAAAGCAAAGGGGTGACCAGATACTGCCTACGAAGTCTTGCGGAACGAAGGTCACTGGCAGAATGATACGCTTTGGTTGTGAGGTAAAATGAGAGCCTTGTCAGGGACGGACGAAAAGAGCTGCCTAGGACAGCTTAGTTTTTAGTCTCAGGGGTGGTGAGTGCTTCTCTTGATCAGTTTAATTGAGCATCTTTTTCATTTACTTCCCATGAGCCGGTGTAAAGCGGTAGAAGGCCAACCGTTGTGGGTCGAGACGACAGTCTTCTACAAATGCACGAACATGAAAAGCTCGCGCTCTATTCGGATTGAAGGGAGCTGTGGAAAACAAAGAACGCCCTCCATATTTAAAGTGATGCAAACCGATGCCATTTTGGTCTCCGACATCCGGATGTGAGGTATAATGGCCGGAAACTGAAAATATTCAGAGAATTCTCCGACGCCAGGATGTGAGTTATAAAGCCGAAAAACTGGCAATACTGAGCACATCTTCATCTTCTCAAGAGTTCCCGTCTCAAGGTCCAGGGTTTATCACCATGTTTACTGGAGATGCATAAAGGCTTATCAGAGACCACACCGAGGCATGTCATCAAAAGTGAAGCGACGAGCTTCAGCATCGATGGGTGGTTCTCACAATACTGGGACGGTTCAAGTCAGGTATGACTCCCACAAGAGGAAGTAGACGGATGGAAGAACCAACTGAACATGCTTGCACATCTTGATGTGGATTGAGTACGGTGGCGCGTTCTGCAATGCTGGGAACGACGATAGCGACGCTATTCCATGCAAAGAGAATTGCATATTCGCATTGACTCGGCGCTTCCAGTGAATGGCTACAGATTTTAGTCACGTAGAAAATGCGGTGAACTGCAAAGGCGATGAATGAACTGCAAAGGCGATGTTGAGGAACATTCTTGTTGTCTATATGTGGCCGTCTGAGTCTTGCTTGTTGGCAGTTACCATGATTGTGAAGGTTTGCCTGCGTTTTCGAATGCGCCCAGCAGATTGGATGACGCTGACCGCTGCTACGGTTTGCGTAAGAAATTCATGCTCAAGGGATCTGTAAGCCTCATTGAATTTGCGGCCGATTTGTACACTACCATGACTGGCGGCATGCCGTGGTGTTTCCTGACGATAAATAGTATGCTTCATAGGCAAACGATGGGATGTGAAAGTGTGCAGCATTGGGAAAAAGCCTGTGCAGTAGATGCGACCGCGTGTTGTCCCAACGAAACCACATGCTAGACTAAGTCGTAACTTACGGCATTTATCGAATTTCTGCGGATCATACTTTGTCGCAAGCTGAAGATCTCAATTTCATTAGCTCATAGGTGAGTAGTGGCGCTTGCTTAATTGCTATGGCTCATCACTACTTGCACGTAAAGTACGCTATTTTATTTGGATTACTGGTGAGTAGTGGCGTTGGCCCAATTTTTATGGTGCACTGTTTTTGGGACGTTGGATAAGAGGTGAGTAACTGTGTTTGCCCCATTTATATGTTGAACAAGTTTTTGCACGTTTATGACATCAATGTATTTGGACCTGTGGTGAGTAGGGCCGTTTGCCCAATTTCACTAGCACACTCTTCCTCGCACACCGAAGACAAACTTCGATGATAGGTGAGTAGCGGCGTTTGGCCCAATTTCTATGGCACATAATCACTTGCACATCGAAGACGCTATACTATTTTGATCAGCGGTGAGTGGCGGCCGTTCGCCCAATATTTATGGCACATATTTTCTTGCATGTTGAGGAGATAAATTTCAGTCGGTCATGGGATGAGTAACGCTGTTTGCCCAATTTTTCCGGCACCTACTTGCACGGGGGCCAGAGCACTTTTAGGCGCCAGTTGGGAGCAGCGGGTGTTCACAGTTTTATGTCACATAAGCTCTTGTCTACGGAAAGGCAAAGAATTTTCCGTGGAAGCATAGCGGCGTCCAAAACAACATCTAGGGCTGCATGCACAGATGTTCGCAATTAATCCAGTCAGAGAACTCGGAACATCATTGCTAGAGCTGTAGACGAGCTAGCAAAAGGCATGGCCTGCGCGAGGTCTAGCAGGAATGGTGAAAGCTCACAGCGAGGCCGTAGGCTGTGAAGTGATGTGCGAGGCCGCGGATCCACAATGTTCCAGAACGGTCAGCAGGAGATCGAGGATTGACGACACAAACGGCGTTAGTGATCGCCGCTAACACTTGAACGAATGGGCAGCGGCAAATCCACTGCCATGAATGGTTCGACGATCATTTCAGGACGGATGAAAATAGATCACGCGCTTTGATACAATGAAGAAATGGATAGACGAAAGTTGGTAGTCGAGTTTTCCCACTTGTTGGCTTTAATGATCCTGATATGTTGCTTTCAACCTTGTCACATGGGCGAAGGAAATTCCGATACTAGGCTTTCTTGGGCAGCTCAGAATTGATAGTCACAAATGCGGTGAGTGCGTTGAGCGGTGGCAAGGCACCGGTGTGGGTTGAGATGACGCCGTCAAAGAAGTGCACGAAGGCGAAAACCTCATGATAAAAAATGGAAGCGCAGGCGAAAGGCAAGAAGAACAGCAATTGTGTTTCGACACAACATAGCGCTATATTATGATGCTATGACTGCGGCAAAGTATGAAAACCCTCCGCATCTGAAGGCATCCAACAGATGATATTCTGCTGGAACCTTTTACCGATTAAGGCGACCGGATCAATGCCAACAAGACACTTGTTCCTTATGATGATTAGGCCGAATGTAGCGACAATAAAAGAGCTGCAAAGTTGCTTTATGTGATATTCTGTGTCGCGTTCAACAGAAAGAGGGATCGCTTTCCCCACGACTCTTCGGACGGTTTATGCCTGCTCATAAAATGCGAAGGGCACGTACAGCACCACAAACGTAAATGGTGTTATGATTGCCGACTTGGCACGTTCCACCACATCGTCGGATTTTGTAGTGTTCGGAGTGACGTCTGCCACGCCAGGATTTGCGTAATGATGCGGCAAACTATCGATATCGAGTAAAGTTCATCTTCTCGAGGCCGCCCATTTGTTGGTGAAGGTTCTTTGCACCAAGCTTACTCAAGGAAGCATAAAGGCTCGGCAAAGGGCAGACGAAGCCTTGCTATAGCATTTGTTTTCTCACTCATGGCATGCGATCGTAGAACGATCAGCCGTTTAGCAAGAAGCATATGCATAAACGGCTACTCCTACGTCATACTGGGACAGTTCATGACATGTATGACTCTCTATAGGAAGTACGCGTATGGAAGAAGGAATTGCTGTCACATGTTCTAGCGATGAAAGCACAGGAACGGTGTCCTCTTGACGGAGCCAACGAGAAAGCTGGCAGGGGCACAACTACATTGCTAATATTTGGCAACACCGTGCGGACGGAAAGAAATTCATTGGAGCAAAGGATATCGAAGGCAGCTATACTGGCTCTTGTGCTATCCCGAATTCTACATAGTAGTTTTTATGTATTGCCGTCGGTGAGTTACCTGGATTGATGATGCTTGTGCAGCCCTGGCTCTTTCGACCTTGTTCGCTGAAGGAGCTCTTTTGTGACAGAAGGAAGGGGAATTCGCCGTGGGGCGAAATACGAACTAAGACACATTGGTAGCAACCTCTGGCAGAAGAAGTGACATGAGGTCAACCATTCTTTGGCATTTTTTGATGGAAAGGTATTTGCTTCCATGGTAACTTACATCTAGCCTACGAACGACTACTGAATTTTTCGCACACAGTGTGTTAATTCTGTCTTTTCTTGATTTGCTTGGCACATGCCTCATGGCCCCAAGGAAATGTCGTTGATAGCTGGTGAATGCACCAAGGAAGAATGATGCAACTCTCTACTGAAACGTAGCAAATTAAGGCGATGTATACAAATCACTGACTTGCTACTCTGCGTGGGGATAGGGATTGCGGACGCAAAGACGTGAACAGGGAAACAGAAAAGAAAATGCAAAATTGTTAAAAGAGATAATGGAATAAGAAAGGTCAGAAAATCAGAATGTTTTCTGCCTTGTGGGTGTCAGGTGCCCTAATTTTGACACGTCGTGGTTTGACCCTCAGAATGATATTTGATCAGTGGTCAAGTCCTTTGCATTGGCTAATTTCGTGAGCAGATTCAATTGTTCTCGTAGGCCCTCTGTTCACAACATTGTTGACAACCGGTGAGTAAAACGGGTTGATCCATATCGTTGGCGAAAGCTTTTCGATGGAGGTCGACTTGAGAAATTTCTAAAGGACTGGTGAGTACCAGTGTGTACACAATTTTGCTCGATCATAGCGTTTGCTCATGAGCAAATTAGCATTTTTATTGGACCGGAGGCGAGTAGCTGAATTTGTCCCATTTCTTTCAACCACGTGTTTTCGCGCGTGATATATCCTTCATTTTCATTGGATCAATGGTCAGTATTGACTATTGCCCAATATTTCTGGTACATTTTCCCCTGCCCGTCCAAGACGTCATTTTAATTTAACAGTGGTGAGTTGCGGTAATTGCCTAATTTCATTTACGCATAATTGTTTGCGCGTTCAAGACATAACTATAACTGGATATATGGTGAGTGGCTGCTTTTGCCAATTTTTTTTGCACATACTTACTTGCATGTTGCGGACACATTTTTATTGGATGAGTGGTGAATAGCATCGTTTTGACAAATTTAGTGGCACATGTCTGCATGACTTCATTTTTGAATTACCTTTAGGGAGTGCTCAGTTTTTGGCATTATTGCGTCCCGTGAATTGTTGCTTATGGAAGCTGCTGCAGATAACAAGTAGTGCCAAATGACGCCCCTCGGCGCATGCGTGATGGTAACTTTTCTCTCCTCTTGCTTTCCTAAATATTTCCGGAAATAAACGCTGATTTTGTTTGCCCTGCCACTTCGACTGGCTTTCATGTCCCTGCGGCCGGCCTTTGGCCGGTATCGAACTTAGCAGAAGCTTTGATGAATTCTCCCGGACAGCATCGCGGTGTTGCAAAGGCAATCAGGCAGGATTACATGGGATGTCTGGCTTCAGCTTAGCCAGAGAACGTTTGAGAACCTATAATAGAGCCGTAGAGGAGTTGGTAGCACAAAACAGGGCCCGAGGGAAATGTTCAGACAGTGGAAAAAGCGGTCAACGAGACTGTAGGCTGTCTTGTGATAGGCTATGCAACGGACGCAAACTTTTGCCTGATGGCCTGGAAAACATCCAATAATTCAGACACAGACGGGTGATGTCGATCGGTCCTAACACTTGATCGAACGGGGCAGCAGCACACCCAATATACGAGGAAATCTCTGACGACGATTTCAGAACGAATTGCGTGAACAGAAAACGCTTTTGATCAATGAAGATATCAATCGACGCCGCTTACTAGTAACGTAATTGCGCTTGATCGCTTCTCTGATCCTAATAAGTCTGCTTCAAGCGTGGCACAGCGGCGTAGAAAAATCCGTGTGACGAATGTGCATGTAATGATCGTGGAGAAATCGCAGAGGACATGGACACCATAAAGATGATAGCGCACATTAGCATGTGCAAGTACCCGGTTTTCCCCGAAATCACCTGAATTAAACGTCGTCTAGCTGCTTTGCGGAGGGAGTGTGGAAGTTGGTGCTGAACGGGTTGGTAGCAGAAATATTGAATGGCGATATCCCAATGCGTATCGGCAACGGCGTTCTCCTTTCCTCTGTCTTGTCTCATGTCGGCGTCACGGCTGATGTCAGGTGGTGCGTACCGCTATGTGAATATTTCGATTTCGACGAAATGGCGACAGCGAAAGCCTTGTGCTTCATCATTTATTCAAGATTTACATAGGAGAAATTGTCTGCTTTGAATTACAGGCTCGCACCACATGGCATGTTCTTTTCCGTGAGGTGCTGCATCCTGCCTTCGTGGCTGTGACCTTCCGAAAAAAATAAACCAAGGGGTGACCAGATACTGTCTACGAAGTCTAGCGGAACGAAGGTCACGGCGGAACAATGCGTTTTGGTTATGAGGTAAAAGGAGAGCGTTGTCTTGGGCGGACGAAAAGAGCTGCCTATGACAGCTTAGTTTTTAATCTCAGCTGTGGTGAGTGCTTCTGTTGATCAGTTTATTTGAGCATCTTTTCCTTTACTTCCCATGAGCATGTGTAAGCGGTCGATGGACACCATTGTGGGTCGAGATGACAGTATTGTACAAACGCACGAATACGAAAAGCTCGCGCTCTATTTGGACTGAACGTGGCTGTGGAAAACGATGAACGGCCTCCATATTTCAAGGGTTGCAACCGATGCCATTTTGGTGTCCGAAGTCAGGATGTGATGTATAATGCCAAGAACTGGCAATATTGAAAGGAGTCTAGGACGCCACGAATCAGAGGCACAATGCCAGAAACTGGCAATATTGAGCACATCTTGGTGTTCTCATGACTGCCCGTCTCAAAGTCCAGGGTTTATTACCGTGTTTACTGGAGATACATAAAGGCTCATCAGAGACCGCACCAAGCCTCGCTAGAGCATGTGATCAGAAGTTGAGCCAGAAGCTTCACCCTTGATGGGTGGTTCTCACGATACCAGGACGGTTCATGTCAAGTATGACTCGAAATAGGAAGTAGACGGATGGAACAACCAACTGGACATGCTTGCACAGCTTGACGTGGATAGAGTACGGAGGCACGTTCTGCAACGCTGGGAGCGGCGATAGCGACGCTATGCCAAGCAAATAGTATTGCTTTTTAAACCTGACGAGGCGCTTCAAGCGAATGGCTATAGATTTGGTCACGTACAAAATGCGGTCCCAGGAGGGGTCTAGAATGTCAGCAAAATGAACAATCTGTCAGAATGAACTGCAAAAGCCGATGTTGAGGAACATTCTTGTTCTCTATATGTGGACATCTGAGTATTGCTTGTTGGCATGTAGCATGACTGGGAAGGTTTGCCTGCGTTTTCGAATGCGGCCTGCAGGTTCGATGATGCTGGCCGCCGCTGCTGTTTGCGTAAGAAATTCATGCTTGCTGGATCTTTGAAGCCTCATTCAAATTGCGGCTGATTTCTACACTGGCACGACTGGCCGCATGCCGTGGTGCTCCATTTAGATAGTATAGTTGATAGAAAAGCGATGGGATTTGACAGTGTGCAGCATTGGGAAAAGCCTGTGTGTGCAGTAGATGCGACCGCGTGTTTTCCCAACGAAAGTACATTAATAATCTTTTCTGGCATAGGCCATCAAGAAAGCTAGCTGGCGAGCAAATAAGTTCATAGCAGTGGCGAACAACATGCTAGCGGAGCAGTGTAGAATTTAGAGGAAATTTGTTGGAGCAAGGAATAATCGCACTGAGCTACATTGCCTGTCGGGCTTTCCTGAATACAATATACTACTTTTTATGTGTTGGCGTCGGCGAGCTGGATGTAGTTCGGAGGCTTCTGCAGCCTTCACTTTTCAGAAGTTGTTGTCCGTTGGAGGAGCTCGCTTGCAACGGTATAGGCCGGATAGGTCACCGTGGGGTGAAAGAATGTTGTCGCCAACGCTGGTGGCGATCTCCTGTGGTATCGGTGACACATCTGTATATTCAGTGCACACGAGGTGAATAGTGTGGTTTGTCGAAGTTGCTTGGCACGCACCTTATTGCCCCGAAGAAATTTCATTGTTATTTGATCAGTGTTGAGTCCTAGTGCTTGCCTAATTAGTAGGCACAGTCACTGGTGTTGGCCATACGTGTGCTCACACGATTGTTCCCAACCGGTGGGTGGTGGAGTTTGACCCATTTGTGTGGCGCACACGTTTTTGGTATCGGACGGCTTCTGAAATATTTAGAGAACGAATCTTTAGTACCGAGGTATTGGGAACTTTCTTCGAATATACCATGTTTACTCACAGATGATATCTTCATTTTTGTTCGACCGGCTGTGAGTAGATGGGTGTCAATTTCTCGGGGTGATTCTATCCTGCACGCGCAATACTTTGATTTGTATTTCATTAGTGGTGAGTGCCCGGTTTTCAGTGTATAATTTATCAATCTAAGTTTATTTACTGTTTATCTTTAGTGTTCCTTTAAGAGTTCATTTATTTCATTGTTAGACGCTACCTTAATGAAAACTAACAGACAATCAAGCCAAGAAAAGTAATGGGCGTGTCTGTTCCCAGGTGTAGCAGTGTCCAGGAGCCAAACGAGAACTGAAAAAAAAAGTTTTTTGACGGGAACGACAACGTAACCATAAAAAGTTTGGTTTTGCTTTGTTCAGGAGAGAAATCGACATGCTTTCTACTAGTTTTCAGTCTAAGGGAAAAGTTGGCAATGCGGAAGCACTGAGGTCCTGCAACGTGACCATTAATGCATCTAAGGGGACTGTATTAGCGCGTATATCAGGCACGGATTCTATAATAAAGATTTGTTCAATTTTGTGAAAGATGAGAACAGGGGCAACCGGAGCTGTTGATATTAACGAAGGTGAAACTTCGTGTGCAAGTAATATTAATTGCTAGGGTTTTACATCCCTATACCACAATATGATTATGAAGGACGCTATAGTGGAGGCACTCCAGAAATTTCGACCACCTGGGGTTCTTTAATGCGTACCTAAATCTAAATGCACAGACCTTCGGGGTCGAATTTGACCCCGAAGGTCACGGGGTCAAATTGGACCCCGTGACCTTCGGGTTAGCAGTCAAGCGCCATAAGCACTCGACCGCCATGGCGGATTTCACAAAGAGGAACTCTGTGCTCTTCCTGTGGAACTCTAAGTGCCACCGACAAACACATTTGACTCACCTTTCAATAGCAGCACAGTATATATTCAGATAATATTTTTTCACCGAGCCTAACATTTGGTCTAAGACCCCTTTAATGTAGCGTTAGCATGCAGCAACAGCTCCCTCTTATTGTGTTAATCGCACAGCAACCCTTATTGCACTGCTATATGCCTCCTCCCTGAGTCTTTCTGCTCAGCATCATGAGACAGTCACCTTGTAAGAAAAACGCTGACATTGTAACATGAGTTTAAAATAATGAGTACTGGAATGTCCTATCACTTTCTTTATCCGCTTGATCATCTTTCTTACATGTAATCAAGCGTAGCCACTCGCCAGCCTCGTGCTCCCATTTATGGAGTAGAAGAAAACAGAACAAACACTCACCGGTTGAAACAATTTTTTAAGTTAAGCTCTTCTGGAGGTCCCTGTTTAATGTCTCCAGCTCTTTAAGCTTGTTCTGCATTACCTTGCAGTTTTGGCCGCTTTCCTCATCGTTGCTATTCTTGAGCAACGCCAGCTCTTCCTCAATTATATGAAGTCTATTCTGCAGAGCATCAAACTCTTCCTTTAGCACCATGTGCCCTTCGCCACCACCTTCGGAGAGCAGGTCCTCCTCGTGCTTTCTTTGCACGGCCCTTCCTTACTTCTTTTTGGTTCCGGGACCTGCATATGAAAATCCAAATAAAAGATGAAAATTGACCTTATCACCAATAAAATTCTCGAGAAAAAAAAGTCAATATCACAATAGCAGGTGTGGGACAGCAAGACAAATTTTCTAAACACTTGGTGCAGAGCATGTTGAAATTGGCACAGAACACTGCAGACATTGAGAAGCTCTGTGAAGAGTGATAGCGAATTTCACTTCAGTTCTTCCTTTCTCATATTTCACTTCGGTTCTTCCTTTCTCATATTTACCCTCGCAGCTGTAGACCCCATTGTAAGGTTGCAAAAGTGATATTAAAAGGGATATTTCAATTTTTTTTCTTTACCATATACAGCAGGGGTCTGAAAAACGCGGCCAGCAGGCCGCATGCTGTCCGCCGAGTTCTTGCTAGCGGCCCGCGGCCCGCACATGACATACTTCGTCCCATATCTTCAAAAACTGTTTTTAACATGTATGTTCACGAACTACACAGGTATGACTGGGTCCGCCACGGTGGATCAGTGGCTACGGTGCTCGGCTGCTGACCCGAAGGTCGCGGGTTCGATCCCGGCCGCGGCGGTCGAATTTCGATGGTGGCGAAATGGTCGAGGCCCGTGTACTGTGCGACGTCAGTGCACGTTAAAGAACACCAGATGGTCAAGATTTCCGGAGCCCTTCACTACGGCGTCTCTCATAATCATATCGTGGTTTTGGGACGTAAAACCTCGGATATTATTATTACAGATATGACTGGTTTTAGCATTTTTCTCTCATCAGGCATTCCCTGCGGCCACCGTGTTTTGATACATGACCGTGACACACTCACACTCGATGTCCAGATTTTAGTCATTTTGCACATCGGAAGCGACATGCTTTTGAAATTATGGCGCCTAATCTTGCGAAATGACGCTTCTCGGATATATGAGGAAGGTCTTTCAATGGCAGCATTGGCTGACATTTTTTAATACCCCCCCTCCCCCGCCGCTCATACCTTCTTCACTGCCCTGGCCTTTGCAGGAGTAAATTTTCGTGGCTGAGGTGAATTTGATTCAGACCCCTGATATACAGGGAAGATCACCAACTGTAGCACCCATTGATGTAAACGAGTGTGCAGTATAAAGACATTTGGTTTTTTTATGGGTGCACAACCACAGTTTTCTTGCATGTCTTCACATAGCAGTATTCCTATGGGCTTGACAGCCAGTTTATGTGCTGTCAACGAGTCAACCGCAATTCCTTCAGTTCTGACTCTTGCTGAAACGCCAAACTGGAATCAGATTCATTGGACATAAACCATACAGATGAGCAATCGCTAACCAGTCCATAATCATAATCTGACCACGGAGCTTTTTTTCGTACCGATGTCTAATCGCTAACCAGTTCATAGTCATAATCTGACCACGGAGCATTCTTGTCGAAAATGCGCACAGCACGGCAATCCTAAAGGGTGAAAGGTAACGGTAATCTGGTCTGCGTAGTTCTGTAAGAGCGTGAAACATTTGTTTAAATGAACATACACTTTTTAGGAATATATGGTTGTACCTAATTTTCATTATCGTTAATTATAAATAAGCAACACATTTTAGCTATATAAAATACTTTTTGTTCCTTTATAATCACTCGAAAAAGTTAGGGTAAACAGCTTTTGAAAAGAAATCTCACTGGAAATTTCAAATGTGCAGTTTAAGAAATACAGGGGTCCGACTACACAACAAAATGTGACCCTCAAAAGGTAAAACAGGGTAACCAGCCACTGAGATTAATGTACACTTGCAGATGATAAACTGCATCGGATTACTATCAATCTACTGCAGATGTGCATCACAAAACATTAAACATTACCTTGTCTTTGCTATTTGCTACCGCTTCATACCTGTGCCACTGGCAGTTCTCAGCTGCTTCTAATTTTTTTTGGAAGGCCTTCATTTCTTCCTTTGTCTCTATAGCACAACAAATGATATGTGATTAGTGTACTTGGAGCAAGGAAAACAGCATTTTTTTTCTGGTGTGAAAAAGTGAATAAATGGCACTCAGCAGAAAATGTTAACCCATTAAGGCCCAGTGTACTTTACAAAGCACACTTCCTTTTTCGGGAATAAAAAATACGCAACACAATATTCTGATCTTGCTCATTGGAACTTCGGACGCCAAAGGTTGCAGTGAGGTAATCCTAACTTTGCATATTGACTCGGTTCTATTTTTTCTGTTCATTGAGTCGTTCAACTTTAGAAAAACGAGAGGCCGTCATACGCACGTGGTAAGTACTCCTTTTTATAAATTAATTTCAGGTTTTGCACTTTATATATTAAAAAAAAAGGATGGCTTGTGCTTCAGCAAGAACAAAATAATCCCTGCACAGCGCGAGAAGTGTATAGAGGGCATGGTTTTGCTTTGAGGGGTAATCAAATATGGGTGTACTTTGCATAGTACAATGGGACTTCGTGGAAGCACACATGTGCCTATTCTGTTGCGTTGCCTCAGAGATTGAACCAGCCATTTTCGTTAGAAGAATCCCATTTTTTCGGTTATTTGAGACTCAAGAGGCTGCGACAGATGCTGCTGTGAATATACGAGAGCCCGTTGATGTTTTCATTGTCGCTTCTGACCCTAACATAGAAAGATAGGAGGAGGGGGGGAATGACGATGGTACGTATGCATGCTCTCTGCCAACAATAAAAAAACATGGAACGAAACGAACATGGGTAATATAGTTTCTGATTTGATCCAGGAAAGAATTGTGTTTCGTAAAGGCCAAAGGCAAAGGCATAGTTGCTATGCTGACGAAAGACAACACAGTAGTTCTATGATCTGTAACCAGGTGGCCATCCACTGAAAAGAAAAAAAAAACGTAGTGCCATTGCCAACCTTTTCAGCAGTTGCAACAATGGCATGAAAAGGGCTGAACTCTACGATCATGCTGCGAATAACTAGAGATATTTCATCCACGAGAAAAAGTGGTACCAGCCCCTATTTGCCCAGATGATAGAAATGGCCGCAGGCAACGCATACGGGGTCTGCTACTGCACTGAAGGTTTAAGCAGACCCTGTGCGCGTTTACTATCATCCTTTAGTCGCATATTAGCAAGACACTCACTGGGCCTTGTGCCCAAGAGAAGAGCTCTAGCGTCCGCTGTGCTTGCTATTACGCTCTTTCCATAGGGACATTTTCACAAGTAGCTTGGAAAACAATTCAGGTATGCCCCAATACATTGAAATCGTGCTGCAAGAAGCGTGACGTTACGCTTTCCATAAAGCGCTGGTGCTTCAATAAGTTGGATGGGCCAAGACAACTTTAGTATTCATTTGGCAAAGGCCTAGCGTAGCTTCCATTCTTACATCACACCAGCTTTCCTATTGCTATGTCGAGGGCCCAGCGTACTATCTAAAGTACAGTATCATGATTTTTGCAAAAATTCATGAAACTCTATGAAAATTTGCACGTGTTGTTGTCTACTGCATTTAATTAAACGTGTGAAACCTCAATAAAATAAAACCAGTACTTCTTTCGAGGTCCTTAGTGGGTTAAATTTAGGTAATCTCGAGAGCACTTCGTAAAAGGATGTTCAATTTTGTTTATTTGTCTATCTCATATTGGCAATAGAACAGGAACTGCAATTTGCAAATGAATTGTGCTACAGCCAAGACATCATCAAGTAGTGGTAGGCCGATTGAGGGGATCCCCATTTTTCTTACACACCACCATAAATAAAGACATCCGATAATGAAGCTAAGCAGAACCCACGGGACGTTATTAAAAGTTTTTCACTGCAGTAATTGCGTAGCTTGCTTTCTTTCGGACTCTACCATAGGCAGAGGGGCCACGGCGTGCCTTCAGTCACCTTAAAAGAACCGTGCGCTTGTCTATGGACTTGCGACTAGTGGGAAATGGACCTCGGCATTGTTTCACATCAGTTTCTTTCACACTGCCATGCATTGTGTGCTCCCTTTAAATACTTGTATGCAGGGCACTGTTTCGCCCGTTTCCTTACAAAATTCATGCATTTGTAGCATGATATAGATTTGTGAGACTGCACGTCCTATTTTAACAGGTGCATAAATTCAGAACCTTGGTTTCAAAGAAGACACTCTTTCAGCCGCATCATGCGCAGTGTGATGCCAATTGTCCTGGCAGGTGGAGCATCCTTGTTGTGTTTCTGTTGCATATCTATACTTTCTCGAACTGACATTAAAACATGCGTCTGTAAACTCGATGTATATTTTTTTTGCACATGATAAGGCTATTGCAGACATTGTCAACACATTCCAAACACTTGCTGACATGCTTCACTATAGATAGTGGGAAGTGTTCGGTTTCTTTCTACATTTTTGGATGAGCTTTAAGTCATTAAATGAGCGAAAAATGCCAAATTTGTGCTATGACTTTCTCCAATATTTTTAGGGAGTGTGAAAATCTACACGTATATGGTATTACAGCAACCTCTATATTAACGCGATAGCGTTAAAGAGCTCGTTTCGCAGAAATTCCGGCGTCGGCGTCGGCGTCGTTGAGTGAAAAATCATCATCTTGTCCGTGACCGAAAAATCGAGAAAGATGCAAATAAAATAAATAATAAAAATTTTCGGGTCCGAGTGATGATGGAACCCGGGTTGTCTGCGTGGCAAGCAGGCGTTCTACCAAACAGCCTTGCCTCTTTTTTTTGCTTACATGGTATTTATTACAAATGAGGTTTATGTATATACATAGCATGCCAAATACTTAAGGCTGCCTCCACAAATGTACAATAGGCATTATAAAACAAATGTCATGCAACACTGTGTTCTAAAAAAGTATTTGAGCAGTGCATTGTATGAACTGTGGATACCAGTCCGGCTGAAACTGTAGTTCTTCATAGAAGTCTCTTAGCTGTACAGTCATTTGCACACAATGTGACCGCGAAGACGCCATTGGTTCCGCATGCCTGTCTAACATGCGAGTTTTCCATAGACTGTGCATGCCCATTAACAAGAGCATGTCAACTGGCATAGCATTGTCTTTGGGTGGTACAAGATAACGTATGCTGTGAGAATTCAAATCAAGTTGCTTCTTAAAAGCCCTCTGCAGGACGTCCCAAAAGAGGATGGCATCCTTACAACTAATGAAACAATGTTCTATTGTTTCTGGAACTTCACAGAGGCGGCAATTAATTGAGGGTACAAAGATACCTTTGCTGCTTAACCAGGCTTTTACAGGTAGTGTTTCTGTATGCACCTTGTAGAAAAATGTCTTCGTTATTGGTGAAATAGGCATTTTTTTCACACGTACTAGCACGTCATGACCAGACAATCCACTATATAGTGAGCGGTACAGTGGGGCCAGAAATAACATACTTAATAGATCATTATATAGATCTTTTCTTGAGCTAGAGAACAAATAATCATTGGAGAATCTGGCTGTCAGAAAGCGCACTGATTCGTATACTTCACGCATGAATCCTTGCAAATAAGGAGGCGATGCAAAATTTGTAGATACCACTAAATTTGGTAAAACATCGGCTAAATTCACTTGCAAGAATGTTCGAAGCAGCGGATGAGCACAGTCCCGAAAATAGAAAAAACGCGACACCAGCTGTCTAATAAAGAGGTGAACCAACCCGAGGCCACCTGCGCAAACTGGTCTAAAAACATTGTCACGCCTCATTGGTTCATAGGTTGATGACCAAATGAAGGTAGCAAATATTCGGTGAAACTTCTGAACGTAAACCCTGGAACCACAAATTATTTGCAGTACGTAGAATATTTTTGTTGCCAGAAACAGATTGCATGCCTTAGCTCTGCCAAAGATAGAGAGGTTATGCGGAATAAACGTCTGGGCATAACGCTTTAGGGTGGGTACACGTTCTTTCCAGTAATGTGCGCTTGATCTGTATGTATCTAAAGGAACGCCTAGGTATTTTGGTGGCACACAAGACCATTCAATACCCTCGAAATGGGTTGATTTATAAGTCCATGGGCCGAACCACAGTCCCAAACTTTTTGCAAAGTTCATTCGTGCCCCTGAAATTGTTCCGAATTCCCGGATCGTTGACACCACCGTTTTTATACTGGGAAGATCTGTACAAAAGAACGCTAGGTCATCCGCATACGCCAATACTTTTACCTCATTCCCATAAACACTGAAACCGTGGACGTTGCTAGATCGAATTACGCTCAAGCACAGTGGCTCCATGTAAAGAGCAAAAAGCATTGGCGACAACGGACATCCTTGTTTCACAGAGGAGTTAAGGAACACAGGCTTTGACAGCTGGCCATTAACAATCAAACGGGTCGAACAATCATTGTAGCATAGTTTTACACCTTTAAATATAGTGGACCCAACGTTGGCATGTTCGAGAAGAGAGAACAGAAAAGAATGACGAACCCGATCAAACGCCTTCGCTAAGTCTACTGTAGCATTGCCAGTTGTTCTTGAGAGTGTGAACAATGTTCCAATACTGCGCGAGCGATATGTACGTTCGTCTGTATTGAGCGACCTTTTAGACCGCAAGTCTGATGGGCACCAATAAGAATCGACATTGCAAGTTGAAGTCTGTTTGAAAGCACTTTTGCAAAAATTTTATAGTCAACGGGGCACAATGTAATTGGTCTGTAGCCGTCAACCTGACGAAGTTTTTCTCTGTCTGAGTATTTTGGAATTAGAACAGTGTGGCTTTTAGTAAAAGATCGAGGAAGCGTCTCCAGATTAAAAACTCTCCGTAAAAAAACCGCCAGGCCTGCGCAGAAGGCGCAGCACAGCCACAGCGAAAGCTGGGAGAGCGGCCTCAGCCTTTTTTAAACACTCTTGGGGCAACTACTACAAGCCCACTTGCATGGTACCCACTACGCTATAAATCATCATAATTTTTGTGTAGTGGGGAAGCGTCTACTATGCCATTCTTCGTCATTCTTCAGAAAAGCGCGGTGCCCGCTACACTCTTGTAACGAATTATGTGCACTTTGTTGATGCTGTGGCTGACGACGATGAAGAATTATGCCACAGGCTTTTGTAATGGGTTGGAGCATTGAACGACCCACTCGTTACGCAATTCGCATTGTGTGACGCCTGGTTCTTACTTTACTGCTCTAAAACGCTTTACAACACACGTTAACGCGATTCCTTACCGGATATGAAGCCTGCCTAGGGTCAGTTTGCACCGCAGTTTCAAGCAGTGGCGTAGCTCAGTGGTAGAGTGTTGGGCTGCCACGCAGAGGACCCGGGTTCGATTCCCATTTTGTCACAGGTGTTTTTTTATTTAGTTAGTTTTTTTCTTATTTCGTGCGATATTGGTTACGGACACCGGCGGCGGCGGCGGACAACTACGGCGCAGAAACGACCCTTGTTGTGATCTCATAACAGCTTTCGCTGTAAAATGTCGAGCAGTACAGGACACAGTGATGATTTAAATGTTTTATAAAACTCGCCCGACATTCCATCAGGTCCTGGCGTTTTTGACAATGGTAATTGTGCGATGGCAAGATCTCTTTCTTGTATAGTGATTGGCCCACTAATAGATTCACATTCCTCGTCAGTTAGAGGAGTCACTAATGACAAGAACCGCGCTACCAGATCTTCGTTTTCGTTTTCAGAAGAGGCGCTGAACAATTCTTTGTAATAAGTTTCAAATTCTGCCATGATTTCACTTGAATTAGTGACCAATAACCCTTCCGCATAAAGATCTGGTATAAATTTGGCTTTTGCGTTGCGGTGTTCATCGAGTAAGGCTTGACGTGTGGGTTCCTCTGAATGCAAAGTACGAGCATTGCGGGATCGAACACGGGCACCTCTGTAACGCAAAGCGTCGTACCTCTGGATTGCGTTTTTGGCATTAACAATTTCGTCTGTATAAGAACCAGGCGCCTCACACTCAAATTCATATTGGTTATGAAGATTTTGCTTTAGCATCTTTTGGTCTAATTTTCTGTAAAAGCCCCTCACAGATCCCATTTCTATAGCTATTACCCGAACTTCTTGTTTGAAAAATTCCCAGGAGGCAAACAAAGGCATGTAAGCCGACAAACATCTCAGTGCTACGCGGACGCGAGCAGTAAACTCCTGGTCACTCACAATTGAGGAGTTAAGTTTCTAGAGTGCCCATTGTGGTCTGAAATGAGATCCGAGTGTTGCTACCTATCTGCCCCACAACAATGCAGTGATCTGAGAAGGAAATAGGTTCTGTTTTGCACGACACGTCACGGGAAATAAGTGGCGCTGAAACATAAATGCGGTCAAGTCGCGTATGTGTACTGCCTTGTGCGTGTGTATACGAGGGCAGGCAATTTAGTGTTCCTATATCAACTAGTCCCGCCTTTGCAACTATAAGTGAGAGCACTTCAGCACTCCTGTCACTGCGGGTAAGCCCGGTACGATCGGATGGATTACACACACAGTTGAAATCGCCCATGAGCATAATGTTACGGTCAGGATCTAAAGAGGTAGCCAAACTCTCAAAGAAATCAGTGCGCCGTGGTACATCACTAAAAGCATATACATTGATTAGGCGCCACGGCAAACCGTACAATATAAAATCACATTGTATCAGCCGCCCCTCTTCGTCAACACTATATGCTATAGAAGAATACGGTAAACTCTTCCTCAGAAACAAAAGGCAGCCCGCCGAAAGGCCCACAGCGTGCGACACAAACACATCAAATACAGAAAGATATGGCCGCAAGGCCCTCTCTGTATCCGCTTCACTCTCGATCTTCGTTTCTTGAACGGCGACGAAATCAAGGTGTCGGCTGAACATCAACCGGCGGAGCTGCAGCTGCTTCTGCTTGGACCGAAGTCCCCACACATGTTTACCGTTGCAAAGGTGACTCTCTGAGGCAGCGCCAAGGCGTCTAACTTCTTATCATAGTTGCATACGCCGGTCTGGTGGAGAAGGGATGCGTGAATGCTCCCCGTCACCAGTACTTGGCCTCCTTGATCTTGAGCGTCTGCACTTTCCTGCTGGCTTTGATGGCTTGCGACGACGTGACTGTCGAGGGCATACCGCCGAGTCACTTTCCTCGCTCGTCTCGGGGTTTTGCGATGCTGGGCGTTTACTTATGGAAGCGTCAGGGGATCCTCGCACATCGTTTGTAGTCATCTGCTCATCTGGTACTTGTACATCAGCACTACAGCCAAGGCTTTCTTTCCGAGTGTCCGCAGACCCAGATACAGGAACCACCTGCTTCTCACCGCTGTCTGTGACACCAACTTCCCTCGACGCTTGTTCTGATGTCCCCGGTACGGCACAGTCGTTAACCTCCTCTTTGTCACCCGCACAGGGCTTTGCGTCTTCAGCACGTGGAAGATCCCCAGTTGCATCGAGGACTTCCGTAGCATCCATGATGTGTTCCTGCAAAGCATCGTCATGTGGTCGCATGCGATGGCGTAGTTTATTGGCGTACGTCGCCACACATTCTTCAGCCGTGTGTCCAAACCGCCGACAATCATCGCAGCGCGGTGTCCGGCAGTGTCGACGAATGTGTCCTACTCTGTTGCAACGCAGGCATAACGGTGGTCTGCCAGGAATCAGCACTAGGCTTTGTAGACCGCAGACCGTGAGTAGATGCGGAATGTCGGAAACACGGACTCCATTAGCGAGTGTCAGTACGACATCTCGATTAAGGGTACGCATCTGTTCCATCTCTGACACTCTCCAAGTTTCCGCTGAAATAGACTTGATCTTTCCGAATGACTGGAGGGCTTCATGCACATAAATATCTTCCAAGCGTTCAGGGAGCCATAATAGTTTCATTTTAACTTCCGTGGGCTCGGGATCCATCACAACGCACCTTCGGCCTCGAACCAGAAATTCACCGCAAGTTACGAGCTTCACTTTTGCTAGCGCTGTCCTGCATGTCACCATCCAAACATGGGACATTTGAAATTGTCCAATTGAGGTTACGTCGGCAAGGTCTATTATATTCCGGAGGGCATCTCAAAAGTCCTGCGCTCGGTATGGACGACCAGCAAGGTCTGCGTGCAGAAAAACGGAGTCAGCGACGAGCTTACCGGTGGGAAGACGGGGCAGGACGATACGGTACTCATTACTGCTGATAGAAGCCTGAGCAGCACCTCGGCTTGAAGCCGATTGATCCTTTGTAGCGGAGAACATCAAAAACGCGACCGTTCCGAACAGCGTCTTCGTCTTTCTCCCACAGCCATGCATTTCCAAGCAGAGGAAGTTATTTTCACAGTATTTCCATGCCTCTGCTTGGAAATACTGTGAAAATAACTTCCTCTGCTTGGAAATGCAGTGAAAATAACTTCCATGCTTCGCAAACGCAAGCGTCCTTTATATAGGCGTCGCAATATAACATGTAATATCCCAGGAATATTGCGTGGTACAAGCGTACATTGCCATCGGGCATCAGAATATGTGACTATCATAACGATTCCATAGTTTAAAGCCAGCCGCCCATTACAAACGGCACACACCTTACTGCGCGTATTCCCTTAACACCACGTAGTGGGTGCATAGCAAGTTCGAAAACATTTCCCACATTTGCCGCGCATAATTTCTCCTGGTTTAAAGCATACTACCCATTACATCGTATGCACTAAGTGATTGAAGTACGCACTAGGGACGGGATATCGCTATCGCGTTCAACTCTTAAAGGCGAAGCTTAAGGGTCCCCCCAATTTCGTTGCGCTCCAAATTTGCAGCTGCTTCAGTCTCGTCACTTAAGCTTCTCAAAGGCTGTTGGCCCTGTACTGTGCTATGTCAGTGTACGTTAAAGAACACCAGATGGTCAATATTTCCGGAGCCCTCTACTACGGCGTCTGTCATAATCATATCGTGGTTTTGGGACGTTAAACCCCAGATATTTTATTAAAGCTGTTGGCCCATGGATGGTTTAGGCGTGGCAGAATAACCAGTGCACTGTCCTCAAGCTTCATGAATTGCTGCTGCATGCTGCATGCTGCATCCAACGGTGACCTGACTAAGTAAAAGCTTGGTCCTTGTTTAAGGTGGCAATGACTGTTTTAAATGCGTCAAGTATCTTCTAGTGCGGCAAGCCCTCAATTTCGATTGGGTGTCTGTGCTAGCACTCACGTCTTGCAATCCTGCATAAAGCCTCACTTTTGGCAATTAATGGCGTTGTTTATTACTTTTCTGTGCAATTTTTAGTGCTGTTATGCGTTCTTCGACATTATTTTTTATTTCGTATTTACGCAACGGAGACGGGCCAGCGCGGATGGACAAATTGCGTGCACTTGTCCCGCGATCGTCACTTACATTTGGGCTCGTAATTCTCAGCCAGCACTGAAAGCGAGCGACACAATACGTTGTACAATATGCGTCACAAATACTTCTTCAGGGCTCGCTTTTGACAACAGTGAGTATATGCGCGAGTCGAAGCACTACACAACGGCTGTCAACAACGACAACAGTACCTCGACAAAACAGGGAGCTTTAGAATAGCGTCAGCAATGCTTTGCGTTACTAAGGATTACAGCTCATGCTACGACTCTGTTACAGCAAAAGATTAAGTTTGTATATCTCGTATGCAAAACAAAAATGCAACGAACAATATATAAACTTACCAGCTTAAGTGATGAACTGTCGCGTCATTGTAGCCACCCAGCGTGTCACTCTCGCCGCACCAATAGGCTCGATATATGGTACGAGTGTCAAAGTCGCCAACATTTCGCGGTTTAAATGCCTCAATCTCGCCGCATTTCATGATGGCAGTTGTTGAGTCTATGTGATACTGCACCAGAGCGTACATATTGCAAGTGCTGAGACGAAAGAGAAAACCAACAAATGAAGGAACGCCACACGACAAGTGATAAACTCGACTCTGCACGTGAATCGCCAGCTATGAGTCGACGATGAGCACAGTTCCACCATTACGCTTCACCCGCTGGATATAGCAGAGATATGTTGGCCACCTTAGTAGAGACGGGGTTCAGCTTCTTATTATTATTATTTATTTCATTGATCGGTTGATCGCTATTTCCTTCTTACAAGTAAGGTTGTAAATGACAGCCTCTGCTCACTAACTCGTACCATTTTTCCTCTTTTTAATATTCTCACGCGAAGAATGACAGGCCAGTGCGACAACTTCACCATGCGTAAAGCAGAGCCCGCGATCCTTCCTTGGCATCCTTATCAAAATGAACACGTCGAAAAATTTCAGTATGCAGCTTTAAAACGATTAGTAAAAAATAAAATGAAGGCTGCGCGCATGTCGATGATGAATATCGATCAGAAATGTAAGAATTCCTGGCTGAAATTAAACGAAAGAAGCGTAAGTTTAAGGGCTCGTTTGTTTTCTTAAACACAATATTGTCGCAACGCGGAAAGGACAGGACGCAGGACTACAGTGCGACAAGGAAAAACAAGGTCTCTATTGACAGATCTCAAGAGCAGACGCGCCAACGTCGTCTTCCTCCGAGGAACGGTGGTTGCTGCTCGTGCCCCTCACTTCGTCGTTCTTCCTGTTGGCTTTTAGTCGTGACAATATTAATGAGAACTAACAGAGAATGATGCCAAGGAAAGTATAGGGGATGTTACTAAAAGCAATTGTAATGTAAATGTGAAGAAAGAAAAGTGGACGAAAAGATAACTTGCCACCGGCAGGGACCGGACTGGTTCCTGCCGGTGGCAAGTTATCTTTTCGTCTACTTTTCTTTCTTCACATTTACATTACAATTACTTCTAGTACCATCCCCTATACTTTCCTTGGCATCATTGTTTGTTAGTTTTCATTAATATTGGTTGAAATGAAAGGACGATTGCGAGGAAGCTCTCTCTAGCTGGAGCTTCATTTTGGTGACATTGAATGTGATCGTAAAGAAAGTCATGTATGTATGCGCAAGAGGGCCAATGCAAATATCGTAAATATGGACAAGCAGAGCGGTCTTTATGCTGGTAGCAGAACAGTTGATTGAAGGTGTTAGTTTCGATAGGAAAACTTCCATTGTAGAAGGCCATATTCGGACACAAACGACTTATGAGTCGAAAATAATCCCTACGTCGAGCTTCGGTATGCGTTATTCGTGATTCGGAATTACATAAGCCAGGTTGGGATGCAAGATATAGCTTTAGCTCCGAAAAGCACGAGTAGCTTCTTTTTTTCAGCAATTACTGCACCACATTTTGTGGCGTGTATTTTTTACACTTAAAAGGAGACGTTCAAGTGAACTACAGAGACCACAGGAAGTGATTTTTCATTTCATATGCCAGCATTGCTAAAAGCTCTGAAACGCCGCACGAGATATGTGAATGGGACTTTCACCAAGCCCTGGCAAGCATCGATGAAATTACGTAAGCAATACATAATGCATACAATTTTTCAGCTATATATTTTCTAGGAGGTGCAGATGTTCAAAGAACTGCATGTACCGTTCATTGATCCGTATAGTCTAGAGCTGTTTCAGATGTGGTGTAGTGAAACCACATCTGAGAAACAACATATGTTGTTTCTCAGCTTTATATCGAGGTCAGGCACCTCACACGCATAGAAAAGTTCTGCGGAGTCTCAAGTTACCGTGAACTTAACACAACGTTTGCCTAACGCTTTCTTCGGACGATTACGGCTTGATTCCGCAGACTCCTAAACCGAAAGTAATTGTAGAAAAGCCGCTGTATTTAAGTATACATGGTGAGCTGAACTTTAGCGTTATGTTTGCTGTTGCCTAGAGGTCCGTGGACTTTCGCGTAACACCACAAGCTTAGCAGCGAAAACATGCCACCACTACTAGTTCGTACCTAAATATTGAGGGCACGGACCTTCGTTTAACGCCACAAGCTAAACAGTGAAGTCATGCTGTTGCTGCTCCTTTATACCTAAATGTGCTTTTAAGTGTGAACTATTTCGCTCTATGCTGAGAGAAATTTCAATATCGACAATTTTCACTCCACGCTTAGGTGACACGGCAAGTGCTGTCTTGTTGCTGCTTTTGATAGAAACGTTAGTCCTGTGTTCTGCCATTAACATGAAGCATTCGCTTTCTGCTAGCAGATGGTAGCTTGATCGGAGGCTTCAAACCCACTACCTCACTCTCAAACTTTTTACACCATTGCGCAGGGGATGAAACAACAGGGGATGTCCATATCTGAAACAAAATGCCTACTATGAGAAATTCAGTACGTAGCGCGTTCTTTCTCATGTTTCGCAGAATTATTGCACTGCAGTGGCGTCGCCAGGGGTTGCACACCAGGCCCGTGCCCCTTCCGAAATTTCTTTCCACCCTGGAACACAGAGCACACACTGACACTCGACCACACTTACCTACCAGATAAAGGACGTGCCGCCACCAAAACAAGTTTCTGCCTGCGCCACTGTTCCATTGTCTTGTACAGATTACTTACAGTCTTTTAAAATCACGAAATGTTCAATTTTTCAATTTAGAAAATGTTAAATTCCGCGAGAAAGCTGCCTGCTGCGAAAACAGAGTTTGCCTTAAGTCTTGTCGCCGTCTGCCTGCTTTTCCAGAAAGGAGCTAGTCAACAAGAGTTACTCCTGTTAATTGCCCCAAAGTCTGTACTAGAAGAAATAATAAAGTTGAAGTTGAAGTTTCTTTGGCCTGCAGCAATCCCAACGCATCACCGCCAAGTTTTTTTTCCAGCTGTCGGCAAGCGGTGACACCAATTTATGCTAATGCCCTCTTAGTTACGGATAATACCCAGATTTATTAGCCTGGGCAACGCTTGGTGCAAGGTGTGCTAGCAACACTGTCACACTGTCCACTAAGGTAGCGAATGTTTTCTTCATTTTTATATCAGGTTCTCATATCCTAATGCATCATTATTATTTTGTTGCTGTATGTCAAAAAAGCGGCCTAGATAGCTTTTGAAGTACTGAAATAAAGCTTTCAGCTTATTTCACGATCTCCGAGTAGCCGCGGTGACGTTACAGGCAATATCTGGAGCCTGGTTCGAATGTCCAGGCTCCGAGACAAACTTTGGCTAATGCCGCCAAGAGAGCCAAGAATTCCAGTACTGCCCAGGTGAATGCCTGTTTTGAGTATGGGTTGCAGCCCGGACACGTTTTTTATTAACCCGCAATTATAACAACCAGTCGATGATTCGCACGTGCGCTCTGTGGCAAAACGCACGCTCCCACACACGCACACCCTCACTCATTCATCGTTATGAAAGCAACACAATTATAGTCCCCAATGCTTTCCTTAGTTTAAGTGCCTGATGGTTTCATTAGTTCTATCTAACACAGAAATGAGGCCTTCGAACAGTTCCCCTTATGTAATACCGGTGTGAAACGGCTACTTTTGATCGCTATAAGGGTCGATCTGGATCGAATTTCTTGATGGCATCAACAATCGCCGTTGCTACACGGTCCAAACTTATCCGGACAGAGTTTGGCGCAGACGTCGGGTGAATCGCGATCTGGGAGCCAGATCGCGATCGTCTTGATTTCGATTGGGCCTAACCGCGATTAAATGTGACCGTGTAGCAGTACCTGCTCCGGATCGAGCCCAATTCAGATCGGCCCTGATATCAATCAAAATTGCGCGCTTGACACCGGTATAAATCAGTGAAGGTAACATATACAAGTGTGGATGTAGCAATCATTAACATATATCGCTGCGCCTGTAGTGTCGTGGTCGGAAATTTGCAGAAAAATATTTTTCGACAATGCAGATTTTCTAATGAAAATTTCATGACAGTCAGGCTCGTCGTTTTCGCTCACGAACTCAACGTCAGGTAGAGTAGGGAATACTTTGCCGCAGCTAAAATGGCAATGTTGTGGCTAATTAACAAAAGCTCGTTGATTACCTTTTTAATTATTGATGCGAGGGCAGTTGTTTATATTAGAAAGTTGTAACTTATGGCATATCCATGTTTTTTAAATAACGATAGTTGCACGTAGTTTTAAATATTCATTATCAAATTTTAAGGGTAATATCGAAACTAGTCACACCCAGAGTGCACGAAGCATGACCGCTTTATTACGTTAGACCGCAACTACCCATGACAAGAAAGTGGCGAAATTTGAATGAAGGTGTGCTGCGGTCATATGTTTTCGTGAAAAGCAGCGGGTCATCTCACTTATGCCAGCGCATCGCCTTATCTTTGCGTGTAGTGTTTGGTGCTCATTCGTTTCTTTCGAGCTATACGCAAGAAAGCTGCAATATCAACCTTCACTTTTTCTGGGAAGCATACCGTAAAATCCCGAGCAAGCGGCCTCCCCTACGGTGAAGAATAATTCAACAAGATTTGTATGTAGGCCCTTGCTCGGTCATGGATCAGAATTCAAGGTAGTGTCAGAAGAGCCGCTGATAAAGAATGTACAACCGTGCTTCTAATGAAATGCTTTATTGAATATGCATGCATTCACTGTATTCATGCGCCTTCATCGGGAGACTAAACATTGTGAATGAAACAGTCAAAATGGTGGAAGGGGAGAAGAGGCCACATATTGGAAATCTTCTAAAAGAGGGAGTGGGCGCTTGCTCAGGTTTTTACGGTAAAACTCGGGGGCCGCCGCTGCGATGCTTCTTCCTGCAGACAGGAGAAATACCTTTTCACGCCAGTTTATAGTTTAAGAAAAAAAAAACAAAAGAACACTACGCATTGCCTTACTGTGCAGAACATCGCTGATCTCATTGATCTATCAGCATTTTGCCAAAGACTTGGACTGGTGCAGTGTGTTATTTGAAAACTGAGCGTTAACTAAATTAATTTATCCAGCATTAATCGTGATTTCTTTCAAGATTAGATCTATACCTGCGAAGTTTTCATTCAACTTCAGTACGATCCAGTTTTCAAGGACCCCTGACAGCGAAAGTATTGTTTGCGACTTTTTTACAGTAATTTGTAGCTTTGCGTCTTGTAATCCCGACATTCAATCATAAATGCTCGGACGCATCGCATAATTAATGGTAGCATCCTTAATTCAGAAAAATTTTGCATCAGTTCGGAACGCCCGCCTAAATACCATAAGAAACTAACGCCCCACAGCAGGGGAGTGTTTGAGACTGCGTGCGCTCAAGCTTCGATGACGCTGAACGTGCCGTTTTCAAATCGGGGTACCCGCGGGCGGAGATGAATGAAACTCTGTGGGTGCTTTGAGCGTGTCCCCCTGAGAAAAAAAAAGAATTCCTGGCGTAAGCAGCCAAAACCACCTTGAGTGGAGCCCGACAACAGAGCGAGAGGGGCGGCGAACAATTGTCCTCGTCGGGTGCCAGTCACGGTATTGTGCGTGCCCCGAAAATGTTCTCTGACGTCGGCAATACTCGCCTTACGCGGGGCCTCTGTCTGCGTCAAACAAGAGAAGATGTCGATCGGTGCCGATAACTCAGATGGACACTCACCCTTACTTTAAAACCAAATTAAAATATCTTATAGGCAATGCTCGTGACTAATAATCGGTCAGAGGTGCACCCGCGTGCAGGACTCTCAACCAACACAAGCATCTCTAGTTTCCAAATTTGGTGTCAGGGGTCCTATAAGTTCCAGTTTGCCAAGCCAGCAGCCACAATCGGCGACTGAAAGGCAAAAACATAAGGTAGCTTAATTGCAGCCTGACTTTCTAGTCATGGTACTCCGATTCATGCTACATGTGGTATTTTCCCACGAACCATAAACCGAGGAAATAAAGATGACGAGGAAGAACGCAGTCGATATCAATAGATGGCATGGCAATATTTTTACCTTAGCAGCTCTATTAATGCATCCCGGTACCACACACCATTTGCCCAAGCATTTGCCAAATTCAGTGGTGAATTATATATGTACCACAGATAAGTTAGTGTCGCAAGCAGAGAAGCGACAAATTCACTTTCTTACAAAATTCCTACATGCCCCACATGTTTCGTGACCGGTATGAAACTGGTAAACATCTTTTGTTGTTTCGGAGTCGCGTTCTCTATAAGCAATGTTGGCTTCAATTTTAAGTCTTAGAAGACAATCATCGGGGTTTTCCGATTATCTCGAAAGAGTTTGAATGAAGAAGTAGCTATAAGCGCACATGTTTTTGAAACCTTACACAAAGCATGTTTACGTGATCGCTGTGGCTATTTTTATGACCCATCGTATTCCTTTCTAGACAAAAGACCAAGGTTTGGTTTGAATGGTGTTTAACGACCCAAAGCGACTCAGTGGATGAAAGATATATTTCCACATCTCTATTTTTTCAAGTCGCGAACTGCTTCTCGAGTTCCATTCACTGGACACAGCCTATTCTCCGACATACCTCGCTCAGCCTTTCAATTGTGCCTCTTTGTTAAAGGGTCCTCGAAGGAAAGATGCGCTGGCTTTATGAGCTTCTTGTAATACGCGTTATATGAGCAGAATGCACACAAACAGATTGAGATAAAAATATATAGAAAAACTTGTTTGCTTCGTGAACACGTGCAAGACGCCAGCGAGTGGTTGTAATCTGATTCTGCTTTGCCGCTAGAATGATACTTTTAGTTAAGTAAGATGACTTTGGAGACGTTCATATTTAGAAGACTTGGGCTGTGCATTTTCGCAGCGTGTCTTGATCATAACTAATCGCAAATGTTGTAAGGCCTTTAGGTCGACTTCGGGAAACGCTATCTGCAACGCCGGAGCACAAGCCTTGCAGGCGGGTGCGTTGTCTCTTGGCTGCCGCAGATAATAAAGCGGAGCAATGAACCACTGTAGCTGAAACTCGACAATGCAATGCAGATGGAAGGTTCATCACGCTCACTGACACCACATAGAAAAAGAAACGGGTTATGGTGCTTGATTGCATACAGGCAGGTCGCGGAATCGAATCCCGGCCACGGCGGCCGTATTTTCGGGGGAGGAGATAATGTTTGAGCCCCGTGCAGTTAGATTAATGTGCACGTTAAAGAACCCCAGGTTATCGAAATTCCCGGAGCCCTCCACTACGGCGTCTCTGATAATCATGTCAGGGTTTTGGGACGTGAAACCCAAACAATTGCCATTATCGTTACAGAAAAAGAAACATGTGTAGTTGTAGGTAGACGCGTTCTACGGATGTTCTCTGGTAGTTGTGGTGGCGCCCTATCAACAGCGTGGCACCACCACTGCCGAAGTGAAACTCCACTGCGATTTTCGTTCGCAGCGGGGCTGAAAAGCGGCCACGACGCGTTGCCGGGCTAGATTGCTAGGGATTGATAATTCATACGCATAGCGCAACACGACTGGGACAAAGAAGCATGACACTAGCAAAGCGCTTACTTGCAACTAAACATTTTATTGACAATGAAATAGGCTAATAAAACCACGGTAATAACACGTAAGGTTACAGCGCAGAATACACACGTGTCATCACTGTGAGCACTCACTTTTGTCAATCGATGATTTCAGAACCCTCTTGCTTCGTTACCCGTGAAAGCTAGTTGTTACACACACAAAAATTTTCTTTCATTTCGTCTATTTCATAGCCTTCTATAATTCTGCGTTCACTTCGTCCTCGAGCCCTATGGAGAATGCGGGTGGTTTGAAGCATCGAGACGCTACTTCGCCCACTTTTGCAGTGAATCCGCAGACGGGACTGACTCAGCTATTTCGAGATTGCGCAGGTGTTTCGTGAGTCTTTATTTGATGCCCCACACAGTTTGACCTTTGTACACGCGTTCACATCTCAAAGGGATTAAAATAACCTTGAGGAAGCTTGAGCTTCGTCTGCAGGTGCAGAACGCGATAGCGTAATCGAGCCTCATGCGCACCGCCTTCTCATGTGGACCCCGTGCGCGCCGCCTTTTAGCTTTGGTTCTCGGTGCTGGACCCAACCACACCGTAAAGAAACGAACAACTGACTGTGCGCGTAAGATTGGCCGTGTCAAACTATCTTCGAATGCCTACGGTCAGTACAGTTGTGTTGTTTTGTCGCCTAGGAGAAACTGGCTCGTACCTACAAGAAGGGTTGGCCACGCTGTCTACTATAAAGGGAAATTCAGGTTCTGCAAGCAAAAAAAAAATATGTGGAGGAAGAAATGCAATGTAAATAAAAAGTCAGAGGGATAAAAGGATAAAGAATTCCACAGAGGAAAGTTGTTAAATGCCCACAACGCCAAAATGTTCCTTTTGAGAATCGTCAAAGGTCCCACTAGGCGTCCGTAAGGCAATAGGCGAACTACGCATCTGATCACATTGTTGATGCTTTTGCAGCTGATGATGACCAAGTATGTGTGAATGCTTTTTAATAGGTGGGCATCACACAACTATGTGTGGGTTCATATGCAATTGGTAGGCGCTGACACAGAGCCCGTGGTGTCCACTATTTGTCTTTGTCCGTGTGCTCCTTAGCGCTGCACCTCCAAAAAGAGTGACCACGAACCAGCTCGCCCAATGCAAAGTTCTCCTAAAGCAAATTCCTTTTTTTAGGGGCGAAGCTCCTTAGGGCATAGGCTAGTCCGGCGTCGTAGTCGTCGTCGTAGTAGTAGGCACCTCTAGGTCTCAGAATGGTCACTAGATGGCGCTGCGGTGCTGCTTACCTAGTACGTGAAACGTTCGACCACATGCAACCCACAACCACCCGAGGAACCTGCATCACTGAATAGAAAACAGTCGCCGAGGTTGACTCCATTCCTTGATCTTGCTTGCATGTCTTTGCGAACTTCCCACTACGACCCATCTAAGAACCCCTATCCCTCCACTTCACCGACCATAAAGCCGTTATAATGAAGGCGGAACGGAAGCCACGGCTTATGTAAACCATAACCACCACGGCTCACGACCAACGAAGAAAACACGGCTCCAGTACGAAAACGGAAAATCAGAGCTCACGAATAAATATAATTTCTTAATATATACACACAGTGTTTGTCACGTCTTTGATGATGTACCGGTGCAAGATTCCCGAAAGATTCACGGTATTTACCGATGAACCTCCGGAGCTTCGCCCACTCATCATCATTCACTCCGTGGATATGCGTCGATTTTTTTTATTCTCACTTGGTCGCCGCTTAGTACGGCAGCCTTCCGCCATATGGCACAACACGTAATGTAGGTCATGTAGTCACAGATACTCTTTTTTTAAGGCGATGTCGTTAAAGAGCTCATTTCGCAGTAATTCCGGTGTCGGCGGCGGCGTCGTCGGTTGTGAGCGAAAAATCACCATCTTGTCCGTGACCGAAATATCGAGAAACATGCAAATAAAATAAATAATAAAAATTTCCGGGTCCGAATGAGGATCGAACCCAGGCCGTCTGCGTGACATGTGAATATCATAATGACGTCGTGATTCAAAGCCGTCCACCCATTGCAAAAGGCACACACGGTACTACGCGTATTCCCTTAAGACCACGTAGTGGGTGCATAGCAAGTTCGACAACATTTCCCGCATTTCCCGCGCATAATTGGCTCGTGGATTAAAGCATGCTACCCATTACATAGTGTACATTAAGGGATTGAAGTACGAACTAGACACAGGATATCGCTATCACGTTCAACTCTTAAAGGCGAAGCTTAAGGGTCCCCCCAATTTTTTTTCTTAGCCCTTTCGGACGCCACCTATGAAGAAGTGTCCATAAATGGGTCAAAACAATAGAACGTTATTTCAAGGCACTCAATATAGTATTGCAAAAAAAAATCTCCCGAAGTTAAATGAAGACAAATTATTATGCGGGAGGCTCAATCTATCCGAAGCTCAATGTATCTCTCAATGTATCCCCTGGTTGATACAAGGAGCAAACACAAATCATGTACACAATTGTGTATATAGCCTCTCAAATGGGTTAGACTGTACGTGCTCTCAGGCAACCCGATGTTGCGACTGGCCTGCTGCTGGAGCCGACCAGCGGGTAGCGTGGTGCTCAGCGAAGGTGTCGAACCGCAGGCCCATCGATGTCATCAGCAGAGAGCCGAAGCAGTGAGCGAATCATGAGGAAGATGCGAAGCATCTTAAGGCCGAGTTCAATCCGGTGGTGGTGGTGGTATGCGTCCTGACCACCCTTACTGCGCATGCGCAAAGACCCTTTCCACAGACCTCCTCTCCTACGCTCCCCCCTCTCTGTCCTCTAGGCATCCCTCCCCGAGGCGACCACACCCCCCACTGCGCATGCGCGTCCCCTCCCCCCTCTCTCCTCTCCTACGTTCCCCCCCTTCTCTCCTCTAGGCATCCCTCCCGCGGCGTTTACACCCCCCATTGCGCATGCGCGTCCCCTCCCCCCTCTCTCTCCTCTCCTACGCTCCCCCCTCTCTCGCCTCGCAACGCAGGCAGCGTCTGCTTGCGAGTTTGTTTGAAAAAACCGACTGCTCACGCTGCACAGCCGTTCACTGGCCACCCCGTATATATAGGCACTGGATCTTGACCTGCAAGGTAGTGCCGGTGCGAGATTTCTCCTGCGCGTTGTTGAACAATAAAAATTCGCAGCGTGCGTGTTAACTAAAGGCGGACTGCGCGTCTCTGTGTCCAATCGGAGTCTTCTGTCTCTCATTGCCCATTAGCAGCGATTGGCATGTTCCAGTAGAAAACACCGGTCCATCACTGCGTGCTTTGCGCCTCCCCAGGTTTCTCTCCTGCGCAACGTTGCGATGAGCGCCAGCGTCAACGCTGCCGACAGTGTAAGCGTTAGCACCCGCTGCTTCGCATCTACACATGGTTCCCTTTAGCAAGACTTCCACCGAACTACGCGTCACGGCACGGACAATTTTCTGCATCGGAGGCGTGCGAGGGCTGTCGCGCCCACTGTTCCCCTCGTTCTCGGCGTCCGCGCTGCAGCGCACGTTTGGTTGATTTCGGAAGTTTAGGTTTCGCCATCAGTCCGTCGCGTTTTTACTATTCCCTTGCGATGGGCTACAATGATTATATATTCGCGGCGAAATTCAAGCTCGCTGTTACGAAGTTTACCGAAGAAAACAGGGACCGTGTCCCCGCCAAGCACTTCAGCCTTCAACGTGTGACGATCGGTACGGGAGAAAGCAGAAGAGTGCGCGCTTGCTAATACAAGTTTCCTGCCGTTGAAGAAGACCTTTTCAATTATGTGCGAAAGCTTAGCTCCTCCAGTATCGCCGTGTCGTGGGCCTGGTTTCTCCCGGCATTGTCGAGGAGAGCTTCAAGAAAATGGGGCATTCGAACGTGCTCGACGGAACCAAGGACGACGCGCTTTGGGAGAGCGGTGACAGCGGCCGCGACGATGATTCCCAATCGGACCTCGCGACCAGCGATTCCGACTGGACCCCGCGGGACCGGATCTGGCTGGTTAAATTACGTGCTAATTCTGTTAAATTAAACAAGTACACTTCGTTTGCGCTCCAGTTTCCTTTTTTTAATGCATATACCGCGCGCGTTAGGACAATTGCACATTATTTCGGATGCGCTCGCGAAATCTCCGCGTAATGTGCGCACCCCCTTTTCGGAGCTCCAAAATCGCGAAAAAAAGTGCGCAAATTATGGGAGTAAATACGGTATTTTACAGATCTTCGTTAACTCTTTGACATGCTATGTACACCATTGTGTACACCACCTGTTTCAGCTATTTGTATCGACTAGGGGCTAAGAGAGAGCAAAATACGTTGAGCTTTGGATGAACTAAACTCATGAATAATATATTTGTCTTCATATAACTTTCATTTTGCAGTGCAATGTTGTATATGATCAGTTTGCTTAAGGCACTACCATGTTCGACGAGTAGTTCGACGTGCTCCTTCCCGCGATACAAATTTCGTGTTTTTTTAAAATGGGAGTACACCGTACTGGATATCTTGATATTTATTTAATGACAGAAGACAGCCGAACGTGTGCAACACCATGTTGTCTCGTTTACAATCCATGAACATTAATTATTTAGGAAAGATTTCTAATATTCAATTCAATATTTACTTTTTTCTTTCTTCATTCGATTCGAAATTTACAGGCCTGTATTTGTGTACTGTCACTTTTTATTCATGCTTCACATTTTTACTAATATGACATGTCATTTTGCTCTGCTTTTTACACAGCTCGACTCACAACTTTCAATCCATCGGTGCTTGAAGAAACCGACAGCAATGGGGATCCCATCAAGTTGCGGTGCCAGGCTGGTCCGAAAAGCTCTGAAGCGAAGTGTCTTCTGTGCAACATTATAATTTCATGCGCACAACACGGAACATCAGCTGTCAAAAGACATACAGGTGCAAAAATGCATCTGAAATCCACTGAGAAACACCGTAACGCCGATGGAAAGCTGGTGAGGCCGAAGACAGTCCAAGCCACTTTGAACTTTTCTGGGGAGGCGACAGCATCATTTTCATTGAGTGACGATGTTGCGAGAGCAGAAGCGTTGCTTGCTATTTCGTTAGTTGTGAAGGGTGTGCCTTTTTCCTATGCAGAAACAGCATCCAAAACATTTCCAGCGATGTTTCCTGACTCAAGGATTGCTGAAAAGTTCACGTGTGGGAGGACAAAGACTACGTATCTAATATCCGATGGACTGGGTCCATGCTTCAGGCAAAAAGTCTTAGAAGAGGTTGGCTGGCCGGATGTGTATTACACAATTCAAATTGATGAAACGCCAGAGCCTGAACAACATGTTCAACGGCTAGACATCTTGCTGCGTTACTTTTCAAAGAGTCAACAGAAGGTAGTCATCGAGCACCTTTGAATCTTTCAACCTTGGCAGAGCTACAGCTACCATTCTTGTGGACTTTATTGAGAAAAGTTTGGCTGAACTGCCAAAAGAGAAGGCTGCTTTGTTTTTTCAGTGATGGGCCGAACACAATGAAAAGTGTGAAAAGAAAACTGAATGAAGAACATGGCGGGACTATCTCTTGAACATAGGGGAGTGCAATTTGCACAAAGTTCACAATGCTTTCAGCACAGGTCTGAATGCTTTTGGAAGTGACGTGGAGTTGTTGGTTATAGATGTGTACTATTTTTTCAAACATGCTGTCCGGTCTTCAAATCTGAAAGAACACCAGAAGGACTTGGGCATTCCAGAGCATGTCTTTTTGCGGCATGTGAACAACCGATGGCTCACGTTTTTAGACAGTTTGGAAAGAGTGCTTGAGCAATACGATGTCCTGAAGGCCTACTTCAGGAGTGAAGCTGTAGTTCGGCCTAGTGGGGCTGTTTTATGGGATAGGCTAGCCGCAGCAGTTTCAGACAAGAAAATCAAAGCCAAGATGCTTTTCCTGCGAAGTACAGCAGAACCTATTTTATCTGATTTCAGGCAATTTTCCTTTGATTCATGTTGTTTATTCAGAGTCTGTGAGTTTAGTGAGGAAGCTGCTCAGCCACTTCATGAGACACGATGCTTACTCTTCATTGAATGGCGCCCAACTTAACCAACTAGATGTTGGGTCAACGGAGAGGAAGAAATGCAGACATGGAGCACCCAAGAAAAAAAAAAGGTTTCAGGATGGGTGTCCAGCAATTTTATATTGCTACTGCCAAACACCTCTTGAAACAGCTTCCGCTGGACAATAAGCTGCTTCAGCACTTGCGCTTCCTAGACCCAGGCCTATCTCTTGGCATGAAACAGACTGTTCAGTCACTTAAGTACTTGGCTGCTTGTGTGCCTCAAATTATAAAAACTGAGCAAGTGGTGATGTTAGTTGATGAGTGGCATTCCCTTCACTGTCGGCGTGCGATTGAAGGACTTTCCATCAGCGGTACACCAATCGACAGTTATTGGGCTGCCATCTTCACCTCAAACAGCCAGAAGTACTGGCTATTATCGGTGCTGGTTCGTGCATTGCTGTCCCTGCCTCACGGCAATGCCGATTGTGAGCGCGGCTTCAGCGGAAACAAACGCATCGTTGAAAATCGCGCAAGTTTAGCAATCGCCACAATCAATGGCATCCGCCAGGTGAAAAGCTACATGAAGCGTTTCAGCAGCGATCCCTGCAGCGTGCTGTTTACCAGAGATATCATGAAGGCTGTCAAAAGCTCTCACAATGTCTACTCCAGGCGTCTTCAACGGGAGTCAGAGGAGCAAAAAAAAACTGAAGAGGAAAACGTTCGTTCTGGTCCAGCCAATTGCTGAGAAGAGGATGAAGCTTGTGAGGAAAAACAAAGTATTGAAAAACTCTTGGCGTCATCTAAAGGGGTGCTTGAACGGGCCCAGAGACTCATTAAGGCTGGCCTGGCTCAAAACAACATCAGATACATTGAGTCTGGACCAAGTCCTACTCGCTGAAGCCAATTCTAGCTTGTCTGAAAATATGGCTAAGCTAGCGGCTGTGAATTTAAAAATTCAAGAGATGTGAGAGGCAATGGTCCCAGCAGCTCCTCAACCGTATTTTTTGAAATAAAAGTGCAGGACATTTGTGACCAGGTTCGTTGTTGTCACTTCAACTAAAATATACAAATTTGGTTATCACCTTTCGTATTTAGAGGCACAGCAGTATTGTTTTAGAGCATGCCAGTATTAATTGGAATGATGTTTTTCAATCTAAGTGTCCGAAATCTCTTAAAGTCGTTTGCAGTTTGCGTGTATTTGCTCCAAAGTGCTCCGAAATTCATATTTAGGTGCTCCAAAACGAAAATTTTCATGCTTCAAAAATTGCTCCAAATCTCACTTTGTGAATGGCACCACTCCCTATCGGAAAACCCAGTGGCACTGTCCCAGTGCCATACCTGATTATGGGACCAGTGTGGCGCTGGATACTGGGACACTGGCACGCTGCACGGGGCACTCTGGACGCTGGCGCGCTGCACACTGGGACACGCGTTA
>JALIZH010009480.1:0-50395 GCA_030522465.1 Rhipicephalus appendiculatus
CGACGACGTCCTGAAAGTTTCGTATATCCGATATCAGTGCCTCCACGCGCTCTGACGTCGACGGCTCCGAGGAGAGGCCTGCGCGAAAATAGGGTGAAATTTTATGGCAGGAAAACTTTGTTGTACACGCGTTTGTTGAACAAAGCATCAAAGAAATCCATGCGGATTTCTCAGAAAGCAAAGCTCTAGGCTCTAGGTGTTGCAAACATCGTCCCTGTTCAGGAATCTAAATCGGTACGCCTTTCAGTGGCGAGTGCGCGCTCAACACTGAAAGATGTTCCATTTTCGTCTTTCCTCAGTGGTATACCGCTGAGGAAAAGCAAAAATAGAAGATCAAATCTAAAGAGAAAAATCGAAGGAGAAAATTGACAATCAACCGTTCGTAGCACAAAGCTATACGCCGAAATCATACGCATTTCTCTTAAAATCATCCACAACAACAATACGTCTGTTGGCATATAAACACCGCCTAGCTTTAGAATATGCCTTAAACATATGGGACCCGTTCACTAAAACCCACATAAGAAAACTAGGATGCTTACAAAAAAAAAAAGCATTTAGATTTGTCTACAATACGTATATTTCTACAATACGTATACGTATACGGCAATTTCTATTTCTCTTCAGCATTTTCTTTTTCCTTACCTGTTTTTGTTTGTATTACACTTTTTCGATGTTTATATGAATTGTTACATCCCCCCCCCCTATGTAATGCCCGCTTTGGGCCCTTAGGGTAAATAAATGAAATGAAATGAAATGAAATATGCACCTCAATCACTAACCTCATATCTCAAAATCCTGTAACTCATCCAAATCGTGTATGCCGTCTAAAATTCTTTTTTTCAACTAATAAAAGGTCAGTACAAGATCGACACGTCACACCTCTTGCATATTCGACAGGTTACGCTACCAGGCAGTGACACTCACTAGCTGTAACCCCATTCAGTACACGTGTCAACTGTTTCAATTGTTCTTTTTTTTTTCCTAGAACGATAGGGGATTGGAACAAACTGCCCGATAAAACTGTGAAACACTATCGCAATTAGAATCACACCTTCAGTAGGGAGCATTTTCTTGTATGGCTGAGGTGTTTCATGTGTTTCTTTTTCTTTCTTTTCACTAGAACTAACTGAGTGTCTGTTTGATTTGAAAGTCGTTGGAATAACGTCACTTGTCTTTTTGTTTTGTACCTCAAAGCACACGTGCGAATAAACTCATTGATAGCGTTCCCTCCCTTATTTTCCTGTTTTATGCACCTACATATGTACCACGCTTCCATAATCTCGTGTAAGATCGCAGTATCTATAAATATAATAAATAAAATAAAAATAAAGAGAAAGCCTCTTGGTCGGAGAACAGTATTGAACCCGGGACCAAGCTTTCTCCAGAGTGGTCGCTCTGCCAGTTATGCTAAGCAGGAGGCCATTGACAGAGCAATAGATATCAGTCGACAACTTGAAGCATACAGATACAGAATATTGCAACTAAGAGTCGGATTTTAAAAGCGAGAAGGTACACTACATGAGGGCCATTGCAACACACAGTCGAACCAAGAGCAGCGTGAGCAATGCAAAATAAAACAAAGCAGGGAGCCTCCTCCAAACGAACCAGATGATAGTCATAATTTTATCGCTCTAATATTTTGCGCTTTTTTTTTTTGCTTACCTGCGGCGGCGAGCAGCGGCGCCACCTCGAGGGGAAGGTTAAACTGCGCCGCCGACAGCACGAACATTTCCCGCCACCCTTCTTCCAGCAGGAACACCTGAGCAAAACGGGAAATTTTCAGAAGTCAACAAAAAGGTAAATGACAAGGAATTATGAACTCTAAAAAACTTGCGGCTGACGTATACATAAGCCGCTGAAGTTCCGAGTATACAGATTACCACGAACCGATAATACTCACTGATTTTATAGCAATCTCACGGAGAAAAAAATCCATGATAGGTGCATCGCAGTTATGTATTTGTCGCATTGTAGCTATCTACTGCACCTTTCTTTCAGCAAAGGTTATTCACAAAATTATGAGCTATACTATGCACCGATCACACGTTAAAATCGGGACGTGAAAACATGCAACCATTCCTGGGACCGCAACCATCTTCCCTAAACTCCACTTTCACAAAGCACATCTGCCGCGAAAATTGCTCCCAATGCGCAGTTCTGTGCGACCACAATTCGCGAAATTTTGTGGAAAAATCGCCACAGCGAGACACAAAGGATATCATTGTATACTACAACATTTATCAGCTTCATGTCCGAAGTCCCCACCTGTGGCGCGAATGCCCGGCAGCCTTGCGCGTGATTTTCAAACGTCGCGTTTGAATTATAACAGCAGAAATATGCAAGCGTGCAACGTGACGAACTGCTTTACCATTTAAATCACGTGCAAAATCGGTCAATGAAGCGAAATTCTAAAGAAGATCATGGCACCACAGTGAAGGCGGAATTGAGCGCCTGCAGATGTCGTAATTCTAGGGCGGTGCTCCAAGGCACAGAAATCGCTTGTTCGACTGTCATATTATGAGTCACATGCAGAGATTACTTCAGGCGAAGGCGAAAAGGGCATCGTCATTCTGTGTCACGCGGGTGAAAAGCTTCTTCGGATATGTAGCCCGTAATTTTTTTGTCTGTCTATATTGGGGGGATAAGCCTGAAGGGCACTTTCATTATACCAATAGCATATAAGTTATCCCAACGCAGCGGTATAAGGCGAGTGAGTCATTCTGCGTATAGTGCGCGGTTATCTAATCGATGCTCTACGCAGCCAGTCACACATCGCATGAACCAAAGCGAAAAAACGATAGTAAAAGGCTCACCTACCTGATCCCTCATCGGTATGGCGCTGAGAGCAGTCACGTGCTTCATCCACCTCACATTCATGAAGAGCAGCCGCGCCGCAGCCTCACAGATGGTCTCAGGAAAGGCATTCGGGAACTCGTAAGGGTACTGCGCATCCGGAAGTTTGCCACCTTGAGCAATCTTGTGTGTTTATCATGTATAATAATTTGCGACATGCGTACCAGTAGATATATACACGCCAATTTCTGGTGTTTTTATTTTCCTTATTGCATTCCTCATCTCCTATCAAAGAAACAAACCAAGGAAAGGCACACACTCGTATGCATGTGTGCCGGGGGAGGAGCTAAGCCCCTCCTCCCCTAATCATCTTAATAGGGAGGTAAGGAGGGGGGGCGAGACTTCTTCTGCCAGCGCGCGACAAGCTACTGCGTATATGAACGATACTCAACCAAGTGGTGCTGATGGACAGGCGTGTGGTCGTGCAGCCATGCATGTAGGCAACATAGCTTTCCGATCGGTACATGCCCACATCCTTGGAAATGACACATACCTTTGGCGTGGGATGGCAGAGGCCGGCTCCTGGCAGTGGCCTCAGCGACGGCGTCGTGTAAAAGGCAGCGGCAGCCGCAACGCTGCTCGCTGCATCGGGTGTCACACCAGCGGAACCAAGCAGCGCCGGGTGCAAAGCGGCAAAAGGGCTACCGACGCTTGCCGCCGCGGCCGCTGCCGCAGCAGCTCCGGCTGCACTTAGAACTCCGACGGCTGCGCCAGGTGTCAGCGCGGCTGAGGGAACAGGAGGCCCGAGGCCCGCGGGCCTTAGCCCTTCCTTGAAGTAGAGCGCCACCTGGCGGCGTATCGTCGAGTTGCGAGGTCCACGCTCGTGCTGAACAGCTGCGCCAAGAGAGTGCCACAGAGCGGAGATTTGTACTCACTGCCTGCTGGCAAACATTGCTGACTGCATGCTTTTGTATCCCAGTTGTTAGTTGTTTAGCGATGGCCTTGAACAGCTAATTGCGGTCATCGATGTCATGAAACAGGCCGTTTGTCGACGGCCAAGAGTGTTTAACATGAGTGTTTTTAGAGCTTATGAACGTCCACTGCTGTAGCATTGCAAATAATGATTCGCTCGGAAACTGCTGAAGTAATCCTTCGATCTCCGCAAGTGCGTTCATTGCATGCAGAATTCCGTATCGGTCCGTCAAAGCCGCCAAGCAGCCGTAAGAGGATTTCAGAATTCTGTTCACGAAGTGGCTTGCCGTTCAGGGCTACGCTATCTATCGAATGCTTTGTTAAACGCTCAGACAGTATTGTTCATGAGACAGTGCGATAGGATGAATTAAATCTGCTGCTGGTATAAAGGGTTCAGCTGACATAGGTATGAAAAGAAAAATACACTGACCCCTGATTTGCGACAAACAGGGCCGGCGATATGTCGCCGAACGTTAGGACTACTAAAGAGCCTTGATCCATAGAGTTTCCAATAAATACAATAGAGGGAACTCTGGCGCTAGTGTCTATGGGAGCTGCAACACACGGCGCTTCAGCCAGCATGGGAATGATGGGTAGTACACAAATTTGCCTAGTCTTGCCTAGTCTTCGTTCTTTTGGCTCCTTGTAGCCTGAATCCGCTTTGCCGCAATACAGAGTTCAGCAAAGGTTTAGCAGGTACGCTTCACCACCTTGACCTTTTTAGGCTCACGAATTCAAATCGGCCCGCGAAGTTCACAACGGACCATTCATTTATCCGAAACAGAATAAGAACACAACAATAAACAAAGCCACAAGTGCGTTCGAATCCTTAAGTACGAAGACTAGGCAAATTCGTGTACTACCCATCATTCCCATGGTGGCTGAACGATCGCAGCGCCAGAGTCCCCTCTAGTTAATTTTAGGAAACTCTATGCCTTGATCCACTGACCTTCTCTGTTCATGCCGGCCTCGAGGCACTTGCGTAGGCGACACGCGCGGCATTGGTTGCGGTGCGTCTTGTCCACCGGGCAACCGTTGGCCGCCGCGCCACGGGCTTTGCACACGTACTGGCGGTTGCGCCGGATGGAGCGCTGCACGCAGGAGAAGGTTATACCGTTTTCTCAAATCCCACCGGGGCACCGGACACACTTCCAAAGTTTTCTAATGCTCTTCGAGGCATGCGTCAATAGCGTTTAATTGAATGTGTCTCACCTTGAAAAAGCCGGCGCACCTGCAAGGGAAGCAGAAAAAGAAAACATTAGTAAAGAGGAAAAGAAATCGGCAGAAATCGACGGCGTTTATGGGTGAACCGCTTCCTTGATCCCACAGTCAACCCAATAGCTGCATTCAACAAATATTATATTTTTTTCATAGGGTAACATCTTGTTCTACACATCATGCTGATATCCATCTACAGCAGGAAAAATTATCTCATGCCCGCCTACATACAAGCTTTAAACGAGCACTTTAAACAGTGTCTTTATTTCTACCCCGTCTCCTCTTTCTCAAAAAAAAAAATAAATAAATAAATAAAAAATCCGCCATGTTAAGACAAAATCTGCGAGCTACCGAAATGGTACCCGAAGTGAGGAAATCCATCTACTCGCTAAGACAAAAACAAACAAAAAAAAAACTTGCATGCAGTTTGTTATAGCACGGCTAAATACGTTACTGTTTCATGCTACTATGCACAATAGATCTATATCGAGCGCGAGTTTACGCAATAATAAGCTTTACGTCTTTCCGTGTTTAGGCATACTTTGCATCCGAGAGCTGGCGCATGTAGTACTTATAGCGCGGAGCCACTGGGTCATGCACACCGGTACCCCCCGCCATGTTCCTCCTTTCCCTGGCGTCCCTAGTTCAAAAGAAGAACGAAGCCCCTCACCAGCCAGGCGACCTATCCGCCACCACCGCAGCGCGGCGGACAATGGCGCCGCGCCATATGTCACCCGCAGTCGCCGTCACCGAGCTCCCGAAATCACTCCCCGCTCCCCATTCACAAAGCACCGAATCACTTTGCCCTCCTTTACCGTTCGTTCCCCACTCGTGCTCCCCCTCTAAAGCGACCAGCCTGTCCTGGCAATGCGAGCGTGGCGTTATTATGTCAAGCTATACGCAATTATGCCAATTGCATGCACGCGCCCATCACAGCGCCGTTTCTGCGACCGCTCGCCAGGGGGGCCACATCCGCCGGCTGTAATATCGGTGCAGTAAACGTGCACACGAATTAGGCGGCAAAAACAGCGCAGTGTGTCACCCGAGAACGGCACTGTAAATTTTGGAACCTCATGTCGCAACGATGTGGCTTTTTGGGTTGCGGGGTCACGCGTATTATGCGCAACAAGAATCTGTTTGTAACTATGCATATCCCGACCCTACGGTACAAATTCTGTTCACCATACGCATCTTTATTCCCGTTGCAACGAAAGTAAGCGAACATGTATCACTACAACACCGGCTATAAAAGTAAAAGTTGATCATTCGCAGTTTCGTTGCATATGATGACTTCTCACGTTGGGCGCTAAGTGTTGCCAAGGCACGAGTTTGAACCAAACTTAAGACTTTGGCCGGTCCGGCGCAGGCTTGGTTTACCTGCCTCGTTTTCCTGCTTTGCAATGTCACTGAATGCTGTTCGGCGCGTTTGCTCAATTCTGTCGAGTTTACACGAGACGTCGAGAGGCTCGAAAAAAAGCTGATTGTGACACGGTCGCTGACCTTGTGACATTGGCGACTCAAACGACGACGACGCATCTACGTGTCACGCGCGAACAAGGCGGACCGTTTTGGGGACAGAAGAGACCGCGTGGTGGCGGTTGGCTAAATACCGTTTGCTTTCCTTCCCCTTCATCCGCAGGCTCCCCTTGCGCAACCTCTACCGCGCTGCACGGAATTAACGCGGTTGCACACGTGCGCTCAGCTTTCGATCCTGACGTGAAATGGCCGCACAAAACGCCACCCATCGGCTTAGCGCCCACTCAAACGACTCATTCGTGCGAAACTCTTCTCACAGACGACACACAAATACAGAAAAAAAAATATCTAAAGCTCAAATCTCTAAATATAAAGCACGAGAGTGGCGTGTTCTGTAATACGCCGCTGTGTGATCCAGCAGAGGGGTATTCGACCGGATGGCTTATGCGCGTGCCCCGCGTGGCTTTGAGCCGTCGTATGCGCGTTGTATAGTGTCCAGGTCGGCTCCTATAATATCGCCTCCTGTGGCGAAGTTCTGCTACTCTTTGCGTCACTTTGTTCGCTCGCCTCCCTCGTCCATTCAGATTTCAGCGCGCTCGCGTGTACCAAAGTTAGAAAGACAGCTTTTTAGTTCACGCACGGCTCTTTTCACCAGCGCCATACAGATGCCGCACGATAGAAATAAAAAAAAATCTATCGGAGGCGGACGTTAAGCTTTTGGGTCCGCGCACAAACAGTGAAACTTCGTGCTACGTCCCCAAGCGCTCGTCTTTTGGCACTCTGATTATACCAAGTCTAAGAGTTTGAAATATAAGAACCGCTCAGCAGAAAATGACGCGCATGTATACGGAAAATGCGGAGACGTGTAATGCTCCTTACAACTTCGGAAACGCGGATGATCAAGAAAATACTCTAGAAGAAGTACAGAACGACGCAGCGTGCGATGTAATCGATTATGGTGGGCGTAACGTTATGATTAAGAGTGCAAAAGAGCAAAGTGGACCAGACAATAAACTGGTATAGCTTAAGTGAACCGACGTGTTCTACAGCTCGTCTCCTAACTAACGACTACCGTTCTAGGCAGACGCAACTTGTTCATGTCACCTGCACTCTTAATTAGGTCCTGGTTAATTGCTGGCTATATCCAGGAAACCAGACGAAAAATACCTGTTTTCCTCGCTATATCTGGCACATTAAGCGAGACCTGATAATGAGTGTGCCTAAAGCGCTCTCATCCCCGTCACTCTAAGTTCACGTAGCCGTTTCTCGCCCAGCGGGCTTCGTCTGTGCTACGCTATAGGAGTGCTACGCTAACGCGACAAGGAGGGCGAAAGAAGAGGAGGATGAAGAGCGCTTGTCTTGAGAGCGCATCGGTCTCGGCACGGCAGCCATTCAACCCTTTTCTATCAGCCCATCGTTGAATAAACTCATGCATTCGTAACAATAAATAGCTAATATTAGGGGAAAGAAGTGGACCTCGGCAGGTCACGTAATGCGAAGGACAGATTACGGGTAGTGATTTTGAGCATCGGAATAGATACCAGATGATGGTGAGTGGCGTTGAGGACTGCAGAGAGTGAGATAGGTTGGTGAAATTAAGAAATTCGCGGGCATAAAGTGGAATGGAGCTCAAGCAGGACAGGCCAGATTGGAGATCATCGTAAGACGCCTTCGGCCAGCAGTGGACATGAGATAGGATCATGACGACGATGAGAAATTAAATAGAGAAAGAACATACAGAAATGCGACGCGAGAGGCTTCTTCTTTTTTTTTTTTTCCTAGCGATTTCTTTTATCACCCATAGAGCACTCTCCATCCAAATACCTTTGCGAAATGCGCACGCTGTCCGCCAACCACTTTTGTTACACAGCGCCTATATTAGTGTAGTATAGGTTAATGTACAGAAGTTACTGATCGCAAATGGTCGAAGATCAATAAAAATGATCACTACGCGGCCAGTAGTGCCCACATTAAGCTATAGTTCGTCGGAAGATTGACGGCTATTACATACTTATCTACAACTTTAGAGAGAATCACAATCCCTAGCAAAAGGACTCAGCAATACTCGCGATACGCATAAGCTTTGTCTGCAGTTGATAGTAGCCTTTCCCCGGAACAACGTGTTCGGCATATATAGAAGGTCATTCCGAGCCGATGTATACGCAAATCTCACGCGTGAATTTAGCCGCCAGAATAATTCGCACCCACACTTATGACGCGCTCCGTGCGAGCGTGAAACTGAAAGGAAACAGGAGAACTTCAAACTCGCTCACCCTACGGAAGATCGCATCAGCATCCCCCCCCCCCCCCCCCGCTCAGCCTTTTCTTATCATTTTCTTTCTTTCAAAACATATCGCGCGGACTCCTCCACTATAGCCAAATGTGAGACACAGAGGGAGCGACGAGAGCCTGATTTCGCAGCCGCCTCCAACAAAGAAGCGAGCCATATTCACGGCCGCATTTAGGGGAATAAGTGGGTGAGAGGTGGGGAAGGGAGCGAGGAGGGTTCTCGTATAGTGATTATGCCGGGGTTGACACCGGTCCGTGTCCGTGGAAAGCTTCGCTTTTTTCGCGCTCCCCAACCACGCCGCCGTCCACACTGCTTCTTTCGCCGTCGATCCCCCCTCTCGCGGCACCCCGCGTTCTCCTCCATTTATGCATTCCATTTCCTCCTTTTTTCCTCTTTTTTTCCCCCCTTCTCGTGAATCTAAAGCGCGGGGTGGAGCAGTGGCCCGTCGCCCATTATACCCAGCTGCGAGGGAAACGAAGGCGACCCGATACCACCACTTTCCCGGAAGGGACACACTCTGTTCTGCCTTTCGAAATTCGGCTCGGTAAAAGTCGAGCTTGTTCCATATCATGCAAGACTTCCTTTTCATACTTCATTTTTTTAAATATCCTTACACAATACACGTCGTCATCGTCATAAGCATCACACCAACCAATAGCTGCTACCCTGAATGACTTCTACAGAGAAAGAAATATGATCAAAGGCGTTAGCTCCGGAGGAGGGGGAGCGGGGTTTCTTGTAAACGAACCACACGCTTAAATTAAAGAGGGCCACATTAACGTCACTGTGGTGAACGTCTGTGCTCAATTAATATTCCCTTAGGTTTCCTACGAAGACAGAGATCAAGAAACCTTGTTCATCTAATTCATGTACCCGGTATTATTAGCATAGGCGCTATAATAGTATATACACTCACCCGTCGCATGCGAATATCCCGTAATGCTTTCCGGAAGAGTGGTCCAGGCACACCTTGCAAGGCATGTCCAGCAGGATGCGACCTGTGCGAAGTAAACAGGCAACTGTATTAGTCATGACGATATGGATAAACAAGCCGCGTTCGTACTTCTCAACAGATAGGAGACAGAATGTCCATTTCTGTCTTTTACTTTTTGTACAAATAAATGCTATTAAATTGTATGAATACAAGTACTCTGTCATCAGTAAGTCGAACAACACTGGCGGACTCACGCTAGACTCCCGGGGTACGCTTGTTCTCTGTTCAACACTTACGATTATCCCTGTGAAGCTTTTATGTGGCCAGATCAAAGGCAAGGTAATACTTTAGTTGTGTTACGCTAAAAGCCTATTGCTAAGTTTAATTTGGCGGGGCACGGCAACAAACGTTGCTGTTCTTTTTTTTTTTCGCACTTATATTACCATCGGAACTACATGTGACAGGAAAAATAAAAATAGTGATAATAAGCTAAAATACTTTGTGATATCATTAATAATACAGAGACAGAATGATACACCTGTACCCTCCTTCAACTGAAACTTTTTGGGTCCCACAAGCAAATTTTGTAGCACTCACGCCCACGCACGCCCACACATATGCCAAATAAACAAATGTAAACCAAAGAAAAAAAAATATGCAGGAAAGATTCTCAACTAATTAGTTCGCTTTTCCATCTTGCTGCTACACAGCAAAGTATTGGTATTCTTTTCAATAAAAATCTGACAACCGTGAGAAAGCAGAAAACACGCATTGTCTCCACTTTATACAAAATATAGCGGAGACAGTGGAGTGTATAAGTGCATATAGACAACAGGTGTATATAGCGGAGACATAGTGCACATACAAGATCGGCCGTTCACAATACGACGTTGTGCTGTTTTATTTTTTAAATGCGAATGCATTTCATAGTCGGGCTATGTCAGGCATCCGGCGTTGGCGTTGTGCGGCGTTGTCCGCGGAGGAGGAGGAGGAGGATAGGTTGAGGAGGTGTGCGCGCCCGCAGGTGTTAGATGTGAAGCATCTTATGGCGAAGCTTAATCCGGTGGTGACCGCCCTTACTGCGCATGCGCAAACCCTTTCAAAAAAAATAAAAATAAAAAAACCTCCTCTCTCCCTCTCTCTCCCCTAGGCATCCCTCCCCGCGGCAACCACACCCCTCACTGCGCATGCGCCTCCCCCTCCTCTCTCCCCCTGCTACGCTCCCCCCCTCTCTCCTCTAGGCATCCCTGCCCGCGCCGTCCACACTCCCACTGCGCATGCGCGTCCCACCTCTCTTCCCCTCTCCTACGCTCCCCCTCTCTTCCCTAGGCATCTCTGCCCGCAGCGTCCACACTCCCACTGCGCATGCGCGCCCCCCTCTCTCTCCTACGCTCCCCCCCCTCTCCCTCTCTCGCCTCGCGACGCCGACACAGGCAGCGTCTGCTAGCGAGTTTCTTGGTTGAAAAAACCGACTGCTCGCGCTGCACAACCGTTCACTGGCCACCCCGTATATATGGCAATGAATCTTGACCTCCAAGGTGGTGCCGGTGGGAGATTTCTGCTGTGCGTTGTTGAACAATAAAAATTCGCAGCGTGCGCGTTAACTAAAAGTGGTCTGCGGCGGAGCTCGGCGGAGCTATATATGAAAAAAAAATTTTTAAAAATAAATAAAAAAAACTAAGAAAACAAGAAAAAGCCAAAAAAAAATGCGCTGCGCCGTGCTCCCGACCGGGCTGCAGAAATTAGGCGCCTTTTCCTTCTTCGAACCACAACCACCATATATAAATGGAGTGAAGCGCGCGCGAAATGCATTCGCATTTCCTCACGATTCCCTTCGGGGAGGTGGGGGCCTTTTTTATTTTTTTTGTTTTTTGTTAACGTATAAAGTAAGTGTTGCACGCTGCCGTACAGATTAAGTACCAAGAATGAGGCATGTCTTATAAATACTACTCGACTGTATCTGCTGGTGCGATTCACCCGGCGCATTGGCTAACCTATGCATTTACATCTAACCTTTGTCTTTGGTTCACTGACCATCTTTTGATGTTTCGCCCCCGAATGTCACATCGGTACAACGGCAAGCCTGCGAAATTTGGGCAACACGACATTACACTCGCCTGTGCATGGAAATACAAAGCACAGAAAACGGCTGCTGTTCATGCTGAGCGCAAGGAAGCGAAGCCCATTCTTTCGATAGCTATCTCTACGAAATTGTTCCAACAAGTTGCAATACGTGCATTTATTCTGCCATATTCACAGCGCACCGACTCTCTTTTGAACATGACCGCACACTGTCGTAGAGTCGAATAGACGAAAATTTGTTTCCATATTCAAAGGCTCCGGCATCTGTTTCCGATTACTTCAAGTAAGAGCTGTCAATTTGTTTCTTTTCAAAGCGCAGCTCTTTGGCGCCCGTTCCTGCGTTGAGCGGCGTCGCCGTTGGCGTTGGCGTCATGTCGGCGTAATCGATAGAGCGAACGAGGACGAAAGAGAGCGAACGCAGGGTCTGCTGATATCACGATCAATCCTCGCTCCCTTCCTTTGTCACGCGCGCTGGCCCCTCGGTCTGAGCTCGTGAGCATGCAGAGCTGGCACGTGCACTGCGGCTGGCTTCGCTTGTCGTAATGGGGCTGTCGGCGTTTCGATTGGTTCACGACGCCTGCAGTGCACCGAAAGGTGTGCGTAGCAGTCGAGCGCCGGCAGTTTCGGTGGCAATATGTAACGAATGGTTACATTGCTACAACTGCGGATAGCCAGAACTTCAAACACAGTTGGCGTTACCCAAACACGAAGCTGCGCTCGGAATTCGCGTTAGGGACGGTCGTTCTCGTTGGTGGTTTTTTTTTTTTCTAATAGAAAACACTTAGCTAGCAAGTCACAGGTTCAGGTTTTCCTTGGCTTTTCTGCCTCTTTTAGAGGCGACGATGATACAAGAATGCGGCTCCTGCCTTTTTCGCAATCTACTTAAGGTCACGTTATTTCTTTGAATATATACAAATGCTGCCAACAACAAGGTATGCTGAGTCCATTTTCATTCATTTTTCTTTGCAGTATTACAACTTTCTGCGGACGAACGTTCATAGAACATTTCCCCTCTGTTGCGAAACGTTTGATTTGAACGTCACCTTTTAGTTTCTTCGGGAACAGCCTGCCTACATATCTTGGAAAGGCAGCCTTGCGATTTTTCTAGTCACGTTTCCTGTCGTTATTATGTTGAAGTTGTAGCCACTGACACCAAGTGATCGTCGGAGAATCAAGACACCTTGGAGACGTGCATGAGTGATATGAATGTGTTGTGGAACAGGAATAAAACGCCAGGAGCGCGTCTTTCCGACGCATCGCGAGTTTGACGCACGTTCATTATTTTGTCGCGGCGTACGCTTGATGGGAAACTTCTCTTACTTTTCTTTTCCACGCACTCTCGTTTCTTATAAACTGTCGTGGCTTTCAATTTCAAAGAAGCACCTTCATTGAAGGAAGATACGTTCCCATCTCGAAATGTTGCTTATACTCTATAAATAAACGGGTCTCTCGTCATTTCCAACGTCACGCCAAATTTTGACGTATACCCACCTCCCGTATACACAGGCTCAACAAAACGTTCAATCTGAAGGCATCACGAACTGGGTGCAAGAAGAAGAAGAAAAAAAGAAGCCACCTCTTGTCGAGTATGGAGCAAGCCTGAATTCCACGTCCCGCGGAATATAGAAGACCAAGAAGGAGACATCTGCGACGTCGTCGGCGGCGAATTGCTTTCCCCGGCGCTTCGTACACGACCTGCACGCGAATGTGCGTACACAAAGGATTGAAGACCAGGTTGCTCCATCTAGCGAGGCTTTGTGCGGCAACGGCACCCTTCGCGCTCTTTAAACGTCTCCCTTTGCTGAGCGGCTTCAAAAAGGGGAGCGAAGAACCGACTTCGCAAACTTCGAAACGAGCAGGAGCCAGCGGTTCTATATAGAACGTGTCCGTGCACGCTCCTTGCTGTAAATGCACGCGCGAAACTTTTGAACTAGTGCGCGCTGTCGGGGCGAAGTGGAGGTTAAAAAGGCCCGAAGTTCGCGGGCTTCTTCGCGAGTATCTATTCATAAAAGCTTGCCTTTTCTCGAATGCGAAAAGAGAAGGCTTCGCGCGGTCGCCTCTAGTGGGCGCTGTAAATCAAGACTCGTTGCCATGCGCGAGCGCGGTCACGTGCTCCTTTGAGTCTTCAGAGTGGCGCGGCTTTCTCGTTTAGAGCTGACGCAAAGCCGCTTCTGTTTTGTCTCCCGTATGCACACTCTTTCGGCTAATTGACCAAGCCACGCCGTGGGCTTTCTTTGTCGCTTTCGTCTTGCACGCCGGAAGAGCAGCTGCGCGAGCAACCCTGGGTAGAGCCGCACCCTTTCATCGGACACCTGGTGGCACACGCTCGCGCTCGCTTTGACTTCGGTCCGCCTTCGTGGAACAGTGGTTACGGCGGTCGGATCCTGACCCGAAGGTCGCGGGTTCGATCCCTGCCGCGGCTTACACATTTCGATGGAGGCGAAATGGTAGAGGCCCGTGTACTGTGCGGTGTCAGTGCACGTTAGCGAACACCAGACGGTCGAAATTTCCGGAGCCCCTCCACTACGGCGTCTCTCATAATCGTATCGTGGTTTTCGGCCGTAAAACCACAGATATTATTATTACCGCTTTGACTTCGCGAGTTGAGAACGATGAAGATCGCGAGCAGGACGTAGTATAAATTACGAATGTATGGGACTCTTAACATTAATTCATAAGGGTAGCTTGGTGGACCAGCCTTTGGTAAACATCTTTGCAACCAGGGAATCGCAGATAGCCTCAAAAAAGACGATGACGTTTATCTACAAAATTGAGTGTCTTGTGTTGTTACGGCGAGATGTTTAGACAAAAGTTATATTTACAGCGATCGGAAGAAGGGACAAAAGAGAGCAACAAGAATGGCTGCTGGACCGATGCAACTTCGCCTTCATTCTTCTCTGCTACACACATCAACGTATGCATGCTCATAATGGCTGGCTAATAAAAAATATTCTCACTACGTAGAAATATTAGAGAAGTCGCAAGTAAAGGTGTGTCTTCAAGTTACTCCTAAGACAGGTAACCTTACACTTCTAATCATGTCCCCGGATAAAGTGCTATATAGCCAGGAAACCAGACGAAAAACGCGCAGTGTCCTGGTTATATATCGCACTTTACGCAGGACATGATTTAGAGTGTACATAAGCAAGAAGTCTGCCGAAAGTCATTCCCTCTCGACTCCAGAAATCACGAAATCGCCTTCTTTGGCTTGCAACGGACTTCGTCTTTGGCGACAGCGCTGGTTTCGCCGTAACAATTATAGCTTCCGTATCTTCATCAAGCTTTTCCTGTCTTCATTTATGTCTGCTGACAGTATTGGTCGGCGTTATGGCGTAACAAGTTGTTTGTCTTATAAACTGGAGTGAAGAACTACATACAATTATGAAACCAGTCTCTGCAAACGATGTTGTTCTCGGCGACAAAATGCAGCGCAAAAACGAAACAAAAAATATTTTGAACTTTCGTCATAAAGCTGATCTGTAATGCTTGCCGAACTAGAATTTCAAGATAATGGGCTCCTCGTCAAAATATTATATAGACCACTGTACTGCACTTTATAGAGAACCGAATCGGACAGCGAAGGGCTGCTTTGGCTTTACTACGAAGGTTTGTTCCGGCGATAGAAAGCGATTGCTGATCCAGAGCCCACAGCACGCTGGTAGTGTCACGAATGCAGACATAAAGTGTGCAAACGTCTTGCCGAGGCTAACAGTTCGTACTAATTTTTTTTAAATAGACAAATTAATATGTCGAAGTCGGACCGTTCGAAGCCGTTTTAGACTATTCTCTCACGCTGTGTTTACTAAAACCACGTAATTTAGCAGTGCAGTAACCGATGTTCGTTGAATCGCATGTTCGTATACACGTTCCCTGTTCCGACAGTGTGGCTTCAAACCTATGTTTTCGCATGTGCACAAGAAGTTACATTTGCTTAGGTCAGCTAAAATGCGTGCTTTAAATAACAATATATCTGAAAAAAAAAACTCACACTTTCAGAATTCGTAAAATCGATTTCGTCAAATTAGGATCAGCGCGCAATTATGTGTTTTACATTTAAATGCAGATATAACACGAAGTGAAAGTCTATAGCGAAATTCTAAACTGGCATAAATACAGGTGGTGCAATACTGACGGATTGAAACAGAACAATTTAGGGCTAAGTAACGCACAAAGTTTCGCTTGCACCTTCTGCAGTTCGGGTAACATCGGCGTAATTTCCGGCTCGAATGCGTATATCAGAGCCAACATTATCTTTAGAGCCCAGATTCGTCGCGACATAACGTGGTTATCGCGAGCAATCACGCATACCTGGTCATCATACTAACAAATTTGATGTCTCGTTTGAATCCGTGAGTACTGTACATTTATCGTTGTAACAATAGAAAATGATTACCATGAAAGGGGAGCCGAGGTGTTCCGTTTTCATCGTATTGTGATCTCTGTCTCATAGTGATTTCGATAGCCATCATTAAAGAAGGCACAGAACGTGCGCACCTGCACTTCGATAACTGAGGCTGTTTAGGGCACTGCACGGGCCCGGGCCGGCCCGAAAGCCTGGCCCGGCCCGGCCCGCGGGCCGGGTCGGGCCGTGTAAGTAATTGTTAGATCGGGCCCGGGCCGGGCTCGGGCCCATGAGCTTCGAGCCCGGGCCGGGCCCGGGCCTGCGTCAGGCCCGTATCAGGCCCGACTCTCATACACTGTCGGCGATGGCGCGCAATGCTGTTTGCCTTTGTTGTTTTTGGGCATTTAGCGTCCCGAACCTATTCAGGCTATCTGAGACGCTGCATTGGAAGGCTCCGGGTAATTTAGACCACCTGAAGTGCATTAGCGTGCACTGAAATCGCACAATACTAGACGTCGCGCATTTTGCCTCCGTCGGTATGTTACATATAATTTCTGGAAATTGTCTCATATATGTTCCCGCCATTATATTGAGTGAAACACGTACTTGGGTACCGTGTATCAAAATAAATGGTATAGCTGAGCAGCACTGCGGCAAGAGTGAAGCAACGGTGCACTGCCCAGATTAGTGCATATAAGATGTGCCCTTCGGCATCATGGGAAACATTTCGAGTATGCAGCTACGCTCGCATGCCCGGTGCGCCTGCTTCCGCCTTCGTGACTCTGTAGACTGGTCAACGCGACTACGAAGATACGCATGTTCGGTCGAACACAAAACTACGAGACACGCAACCAACGCAACGAATTTTAAAAGACCGAGGATAGACAGAGAGAGGAGGCGTAGGCGCCGCGCTACCACGGCGCCCGTCTCCGTTGGCGAGCCACGGCGCCGCAGCGGCGCCGAACGCCGAACGCGTGATATGTACAGTCGTCAGCAAGCTTAACACGAACGCTCCGACGCGTGACCTGGACTACTTTGACTGATGCCAACCGCGATGCGCTTGGCGCTGTTGCCGATAAAATACCTCGGTATGCTTGTATAGTATGTCGGCATGTATGGGTAACATATCTCGGCAACAGAACCCAAAGCTACGCGGCGCTAGCGTCAATCAAACTGTTTCAGGACACCCCGCTGAGCGTTCGTGTTAAGCTTGCTGACGACTGTACGGCGCACACGGCAGCGTCTTCATCACGGAAGCCAATCACGCACGCTTCACGAGAGTCACGTGATTCCTGCAGAAATATCAAGTCACTCTCTCTCTGGCTCGACATTTGAAAAGGGGCCAAGTGGATAACCAGAGTCACGGTGCCGAGTGTAGTTCTGCAAATATGTAAATGAACTGCTCGTTAGGTTAAGAAAACCTCAGCGTCACCGAGCGTTATTGACGTCGATTACACTGTTCATCGGCACCAGCGACTCATCAACTGGGCTTGAATTCATAGCCTCATGAGTTGCTAGGGCTACTTCATCAGTCGATGACATAACTGGAATTGACTCTGAGGTAAGTTAGCAGTTTTTAAGCTTTCTTCGCTCTACTACAGTCGCAAAGCTTTACTATCACGGATGTACAGTGCGAAAGGAAAGTCCAGGACACTCATTTGTAGACAGAATGTCGTCGTGTTTCGTCAGGTCACTAATTTCCTCATTTCGGTTTCATACGTCCGACTGAATTGCTGTGAATGGGTATTGGTTTCGCGCCTTGTACACTTTTTTCTTTCTTTTTGCATTTTTGCTTTCTTTACCAGCTGTCTTACCGAGCGCCTCTTTTGTAAGACGCAGTGCTAAGGTGCCGTACGTTACCACGCGCGCTTTCGTATTAATCTTGAGCTTTGTAGTGACTTTTCTGTTGCAACACACAAATACAGTTAAAACTCGATTTAACGAATTTGAGGGGAGCCGCGATTTATTTCGTTAAATCGAAAACTTCGTTAAACCGAAGACGGCATTTCGCGGTTACTTATTTCGGTACATTCGATTATATGGTGTAGCGGCATCCGGAAAGCTACCATGGCTTCATATTTGCGTAGCGTAAAGGCGCGAAAAATGAAATAGCGGCCTTAGGAAACGACCGCCACCTCCAGGGTGTATGAAGCAACAAAAATTGTTAGCTTAAAATAAAGTTGCTTCTCTCAATAAAGTTGCTTCTCTCTCTGCTACCTCAACAATAAGGGCCACAGGTGACAACATATTTATTTCCCAGCAAAGAAGTCGGTGATCTTGGCTTGCTTGCGTTTTGTTAGCAATGGCCACGCAGTTTAAATTGGACAAAGGTGTTCCGCGATGTTTGTTAAATCGGGACGGATCTCGAAATTTGTTTCGTTATATCAAGTTAGTCAAAGTACGGGACCCTACGGGTGTCTGAGGGGGGAATCGGGGTATCTTCGTTATAGATCAAGAATATTCTACTAAGGCCGCGCTAGAAGGCATCCCGCGCCTACACGCACACGCACCTAGGCATTCGTATGTGTTCTCGTAAGTGCGACTTGCTCGCGAGCTGCATGTTTCAGGTTTGTTAAGCTATAGTTTATGCGGCTCTTTCTCCACCATCCTCTTATATATACTTGGGAGAAATAAAAGTTCGTTTCATTGACTGATGGATTTATTCGTTTTAATTTTATGTAAGGAAATTAAGAAAAATATTCAATTGGCCCTGCTACAGATTTTTAGGTAACCGTAATATGACCTTACTATTGGACTCCCCTGCGTCACGATTTGTTTTCGGACACGGCGAGTTTAAGGAGAGTGACAAGTTATGCAAGAAAGGTGTACTTTATTCCTCCTTTAGTCGGAACAAGCGACCCAGCCTGGCGAACCTAAGAGTAGTTAGAGCACGTTTCTTTCTCTCTCTCTCGTTGCATTGCGCAATAAACCAAGTTTGCAGGATATGTTCTGCTCTATTTACTCAATAGTCCCAGCTTGTCAGCAATTAATGTAAGCTCGACTATAAATGTCCGCTGTTTTTCCACTTTATGTGGGCGCTGTATGTTGTAGTCGTTCTTTGAAATACAATAATAACATTGCATGGTTAGCGCTGCGTGCATGGACAGCCAGCTGTGCCTCCTCATATATCCCCCTGAAATTCTTTCGCAAAAGTGTTACGGGCGTTATTAACCGATGGTAAACACAGTACCAGTGAAAATCGTGACACTGTCATAAGTTCTCACAACACTGTCCAGGAACTATCTTGTGCGTGGCTGGTATCTTCACTATAAGCGAAGATTGGACAGCGCTTCGTTTATGCTCAAAAAATAATTTTTTGAAATGGGCCGGGCCGGGCCGGGCCGGGTCGGGCCGGGCCCAAACCTTTCGGGCCCGGGCCGGGTACGGGCCGTATTTAAAAACACCGGGCCGGGCTCGGGCGGGCCTGAGCATGGCGCTTTCGGGCCGGGCCCGGCCCGGCCCGGAAAAAGCCGGCCCGTGCAGTGCTCTAGGCTGTATACGCTGAAGTTGAACGAAAGTACTCAGTTCCAGTTTCCGCAAGCATGCGCGCGCACTGCGCGACACCACGGCATGCATGATTTACAGCGCTAGTGGCAAAACCATTTCGAATTTGCGTTATTTGCTAACACAGTCAGAGCCTAATATGAGGGGACGTGCCGTGCGTATACTTAACGAGCATGGACGAGCGCTGATGCTTGCGGTTCACATTACCCGCGCGAAACGTATCCGTTTCGCCGCCACGAGCACCTGGACGCGGGTCTCGCCTACACAACCCTGAGTGGGGAAGTCAGTTGCGTGTACGTTGCGTGTGGTGCTCGTATTCGCGCGCACATACATATACACGCTCCTCTGACGTCGATCGCGACGTGCAGCAGAGTCGAGGATGGTCAGGTGTGAAGGGGAGCCGATATTCCATGACATCGATACGCATACACACAACCCAAGGAAAGGTTCATCCATTTGGTTGTTATATGGCATTCGCCGTGTGATAAGCTCAAGAGGGGCAGTGGCAATTAGGGTAAGGTGGGCCAAAATGAGACAAAAATTTGAAAATAGTGAATATTTATTTTTATTTCACTCTTTGCCCTTAAACATAAATGCAGAAACTTTCCTTTGGGTACAAGGTATGTGCTACATAAATATGACCATGTTGCCACTGTTAAAGTTTATTTTAAAAAGAAATAAAAAAATGCACCAGATGTCTCATTTTGCCCCAACCTGCGGGGCAAAACGAGACAGTGTGAAAAAAAATTTAACAGTTCCGTTCTTGCAGTAGAAGCACTTGAAATTAAACTCCGTGGGCCCTCACGCAGCCTTCATGACCCCAGTCCTTGCACTCCACGCATTGAATCCAGACAGAATCCGGTGCTGTTTTGCTCCAAAACTCCTTGCAGATCAAACACCACCAGTCTTTCTTTGTGCTAGATTTGTATTTTGTTGAAAGCTTCCACTTCATTGGATTATTCAACAATTGGACGCTAAATATGTTCTGACGCATCTTCTTCGCCTCCTTTTGCCGTTTTGGTGCAGAACTGCACGGGCGTTTCGTGGCTTTCAGCTTCGTCAGCCGGGTTTCGTGAGGCGATGAATTTAAAACTGTGCTAGATTCGGATTTTCTAGCGCTTCTTTTTTTTAATTTGGTATTGGAGGAAAACTCGATGCCGAGACGTGTTTGTGAACGGCTTGACTTGGAGGTTTTTCCAATTTTGCGTTCGCCTCATGAGAGCATCCTTGGGAACGCGGAAAAACCTCGATGCAGCGCGAATGTAGTGGGTGTCTTGAACAGCAATCAGTGCTTTTTCACGTCGTTTTCCTGTCAGGAAGCTCTATATGATATTCTCTTGTGCGTCCGAACCCTCCTAAACAGTAAAATATAATATATAATGAGTGTAAGTAAATGGATCACTTAATAAGACACTCTCTGAGGCAATTCAATGCCTTTTTGTCGCGTTTTGCCCCTCTCACATGCCCAAATTCAAAAAAATTTCCGCTTTGGCCCCGTGCACCAAATGAACTAAAATTTCGGTGGTATGTAGCTAGTAGTATAAAGTAACAATATAAGCACTTACGTTGTTGTACTGACGCCAGAGTAGCTTCATGCACGGATCCGAAAATTTGGCCGAGCAAAATTTCGCCCCTTTTTGACGTTTCACGAACACACTGACACCAGCCGCGTAATTTTTCCCACGCGAACGCTGTGAGCAATCATCAACTTTTACACATAAAAAGGTGGACAACTACAAGCACCTCTCGCTGAAATATAGAAACAAAGAAAAGTGCTTTCTATATTAGCTACAGAGGTCGGCAAAGCCAAAATGTCGCGTTTTGCCCCGTGTCTCATTTTGCCCCGCCTTACCCTAAACGCTGGTCTTGTATTTATTTCAACGATGGGTAAGTTGTCCTAAATATGTTATTTAGGTAGGCACAGCAGCTGCACGAAGTGCGATATAATACTTTCTAAGTCTGCATTTGTTAGATAAATCAATTCATGTTGTCTGCTGTCTGTCGGCTCTGCCCTCTGCTGTCGGTCGGGGAGAGGGTGAGACATGCGAACGAGGTCGCAATTTGTTAGAACTTAAATATAGGCGGGGCCAGAACACACAAACAAGCAATCAAAAAATAACAAATAAAAAGGGCTAAAGAAACGAGACTACGTGTGCGATCCGGAGAAAAAAAAACAGTAACAAGTAGCAATGGCAAGAACGCGATTATCCCGTTAAAAATTCTGAACAAAAAAACACGCACTGTGCGTTGACATCCGGCGTCCGTGACCATTTTTCCCTATCGTTCCGAAGCGAATGGATATCCCCTTTTAGCGGGGTAATCGCGTTCTCGCCATTGTCACTTGTTAGTGTTTTTTTTTTCCGGATCGCACACGTAGCCACACGTAGCCTCGTTTCTTTAGCCCTTTTTATTTGTTATTTATTGATTGTTTGTTTGTGTGTTCTGGTCCCGCCTATATTTAAGTTCTAACAAATTGCGACCTAGTCTCACCCTCTCCCCTGCCCTTTTTTGCTGTTGTTCTTAAGGTATACCCTTGTCTCGTTCCAACGAATCGCGACGGTGTGTGTATCTGTGTATGTATCGCAGGAATCTGTACTTAAACCCGAACTCCATGTACCATTCGCATCTTTGATAGATGCAGGTCCCCGGCCGAAAGCTCATAATAAATGTTATGTTTTTCACTGTGACTTTCATATATTTTAACCAGCTCGCGTTTGCTGTATGTACGGAAGGGCAGCACAATAAACTTTTGTTCTGAGCAAGCGCAGTGTGTGCCCAAGGTGGGCGACCTCCTTAGTCCAGGCAGCCGCGGGCCACGGCCATCTTTCGAGCCCGTTCTATCATGAAATTCATGAAATATTAAATTAATAACCCCCACAGCCTGATGAATCGAGTTCAACAAAAGTTTCCCTGCCTCTGCATGCATATCTATAGTTTGTAATATGCGCACCTGCAGAATCTGTGGCCCTAAAATCGCGACAGCACTCCTGCGCGGGCTGGTCAAAACTTTCCGCGGACTATAAATTCGCGGACAATAAAAGTCACGAGCGCGAAAGATCTGAGGTGCGCGTGTTCGTAAAGGCCTTCTTTGAGCCACGCGGGCGCCTCAAAGAAAAGCCATGCAGTTGTGTCTCCCACTGCGTCAAGTCTGATGAAGTTACGAAGACGTTTGTCAATATTTCTTTGACCTGCATGTTTAACGACGGACGTCGTTAAGCGACAAGCACGTATGCACAATCAACAGCTGCGACGCGATATACCCCCACGTGCTCAGGCACAAAGTTTACTGGCGCGTCGTTTAATAAAGAACGTTGTGGAGTGAGAGTAGGGTTTTGTTTAGTATTTCACATCGTTCAGCCTAATGCCTAAGCGAGATCCTAAAGCTTACTCTCCCATAGGTATACGCGACACTTTAAAGCCTCAAGCGTCACAAAGCGTGCAGTTCTAAAACGGCGCGGCCGTAATTCTATCACCTGTGCCGAGTTCACAGGTTGAAGACGAAGGGGAGGTTGTGGCGGTCGACGGCGTGATACCGCGATGCGAGTTTCAACGACTGCCTTGGCGCAGCTTGCGCGCACATATGTATCGAGGGCCGCAACAACGGAAGCATGAACGCTGCTCAGAAACAATAATTATTGCTCCGAGTGCGCGCCACCAGCCGCGCGGTATGCGGTGTGTAGCACTCAGTTGCGTTGTGCGGGAGACCCGCCAGGTAATGTAGGACAGAAGGTCGTAACACTCAGTCACACACTTCGTGCACGCCACAGCAGCCGCCAGTGCCTGATTTAGTGCATAAACGCGGCGCCGGAATAACTTGAGAGTCGCGGCAGTCGCCAACGCCTGTTGGCTGTGTAGACAAGCCCCACCAAACGAATATATATGATGGCCCTCAGGTTGGGACACCCATATAGCTGTCTATTCTGTTCTCAGCGCTCCAAGTACACTCGTTGTCGCCATTATACTTCTTCCTGTCGCCAAAGGTGCGTTGTTCGAGAGCGTGCATCAAGGCACGACGAGGCGTGCACCAAAGTCTTGCTCGCACGCTGTGCATCAATGGTATACATTTCTGTGGACTCACTCGTTCAGTAGCGTAGCCAGAAATTTTTTTCGGGGGGGGGGGGGGGGGTTCAACCACACTTTATGTATGTTCTTGCGTGCGTTTGTATGCGTGCGTGCATATATACGCAAGCAAAACTGAAAAATTTGGGGGGGGTTGAACCCCCCCTAACCCCCCCCCCCCCTTGGCTACGCCACTGCACTCGCTCATTTCTAATGGGCGAGCGCGTCCTGTTAGGATAACTGTATTTTCGTTGCTGGTGCTTGCATAGACAGATTACGACATCGGAGATATATCGTATATAGAACATACGAACATAGAACATCCGAGCGCTGATGGCTTCCTTAAAGGGCCCGTCAACAACCCCGAGGTCCAAAAATTGTTATAGAGAGAAATATGTGCACTTTTGCTATGTGAACCTGCTGCCGCAAGAATTTTGCGAATACGCGCAATAATAAGGAAGTTGCAGGCGTTAGAACATCCGTTTCAGCTGGTTTCAAATTTTCGCGCGGCCTCGCCACCCTTCTCCGCTGTAGAAATGGGGAGGCGTAGCCCATCGTCGTGACTCCGGCCACTTCGGCAACGTGACACGACGTCAGTGATACGTCATCGGCGCGCAGCCAACGACCGAGCAGGGCTTCCCCCACATGAGCACGTGTCAGCGGCGCAGGGAGGAAGCGCGATGCGAAGAGACGACCCTTTCCCTAGCGGTAAAGTAGCGAGACGCCTCTTTATCTCGGAGGCTTTCGTTCTGGCAATACCGCTTCTCCCTGTAGTCTCGGGCTCTACAAAACGGCAGAGGGCAGCACAGGAAAATGAAAATGCGTACTGCGCGGCCGAAACAGCATCACCGTAGGGCCAAGGCGCTGTTTCGTAGGGCAAAAGACCAATCGACGAGCTCAGTGCCACGTCAGGTCGGCGATCGCCGACTTGACGTCACTGCGCGTACAAGGAGGATGGGTCAGGTGTAGGAAAGCAGCGCGGGAATTGTTTTTCGAAATCGAGGATCTGCGCGGCGCGCAGCGCTGTAATATTCGGGAAACGTGGTCGCCGCGGTCTACTGTACGAATTGGCGAGCTTGTTTGGGGGGGTGTTAAAAAAAGGTAGGAGCCTGTTGACGGGCCCTTTAACAAAACAAATTGTAATATAGTCCACGCTCTTAAAAAATAAGAAGCAGTACTTGCTAACGTCAGGTACTCAGTGCTTGTCACAACCCTGCAGTTAGTAACGAGATGGGTAGTAACAGTTACTACCCTAGCCGTTACTAACTAGTGAGCCGTTGTAACTATAAATAAATCTTGTATGAACAAAAGGTAGCTGGCGTTATTAAAGTGCCAATTTTCCGACATAATTGTTAATAGCGATGAAATTCACAAGATCAACATTACGACACATACTTCCAGTAATTATGCGTGGAGCGTCATGAATCGTAACATCACACAGGTAACATCAACTTCAGTACCCGACGCGTACTTACGTAAGCGTAGAATCGCGCCACGCTTCAAAACACGTGAAATGCGCAGCGAGTCTGTGTTTCAAAGACCTATTCATTACAAAGCGCCGAGACATATTTATTATCATCATCAGCAAAAGCATCAACAGAGTGTGTAGGTTCGCGTGTTGCCTTACGGACGCGTAGTGGGCCCTTCGCTGATTCGCAAAGTGAAGAATTGTGGCGTAGTGGAAACTCCGCAACCTCACTTGCAGTGGACATTCTAGGATGGGTTGAGACGTCCTGTGTTACACGCGCAGGCGTTCGTTTTCCTTGCGGCATGGTTGAGGCATTCACCGAGAACCAAAGCCAGGTTTGCAATTGAGAAAGCGATGCGCACGGCGCCCGATTACGCTATCGCGTTCTACTCTTGAAGGCGAAGCTCAAGCGTCTTCCAAGTTGTTTTAAGGGGAGATGCGATTCGGAAAAAAAGTTGCGTTAATCTGTAGCCCGAGGGAGTGAAAGTTTTGCTGCATATATAGGATTTTATGCTGATTTCAAATATGTAATTAGTTTTATAGTAAGTTGTACAGTTTTCGTTTTGTGCCACGGCAATGTGTAAAATATAGTTCTTTTTGTAAACTCTTCTTTTGCGAGTAAATGTCTATCGTTCTGAGCCATTATTGGCTCATATTGCTCCCCATTATCTGTAGAATGCTATCAAGAAAGCACGTATAAAACATTTTAATGGACAAGAAAAATTGTAGTGTGAGAAGCCTTAGAATGCTCAGACCATACTAATTGCTTATTTTAGGCTCGTAATAATTATATTAGGCGATATCAAATTTTAAAGTAAATACTTGCACTTTGCACATGTTAAGAAATAAGTGGGCAAAATTTCATCCCGATCTGGCTATCAGAAGTACCGAAAACATGATGTAAAAACTCATGAAGTTGCCCAGAATTGTATCTTGAGAAAAACGCATTTTAAATGTATAAGTGAAAGCACATCTATGCGGAAAAGATTTGTCATTTAAAATGATTTATTCCATCATAAGAGCTTGGCAATCATGGTTATTTTGAGCATGTGACTTTAGTGAACCCCTCATGTGAATTGCAATGGCAAGCAGCCAGGTGACAATTTCCAGGGGACTCTAGACAATCAGGACTTCTTAGATTTTTAGTAGCCACCTTGTGCTCTTTAAAAGCGTTTTTGACCTACTTCGAGTTTAATTACAATCTTCAGTTTTCTTGTCGTGAAAGTAGAGAAACTAAACTTGTGAAAGCAAATAAAAACGAAAATATGTAATTTTTGAAAACAAGCTTGCGTTTTTCGACTCACATCTCCCCTTACAGACGATAGTCTTTTTTGGGATACTTCAACGCAGAAATTTTGGTCTGTCTGTCTTTCTGTTTGTCTTTATGTCACACGATTCAGCCACCCGGCCAAAGTTTAGGCACTTGCTGAACGCCCAGCCATCTTTAACTGGTGGCTGCGTTCATACTTGTGAACATTGTCGATTAAAAAGCAAATATTACAAATATCTGAGGCGCAACATCAATACGGAAGTATTAGGTGGCGTGTTCCTTTAATAGAAAGTACATAGATACGCAATTCTAAAGACCCTAGTGTTTCTTAGGCTGCGCTGAAAATGCGACGCTATGCCCAAAAAAGCCTGGCAGTGGCCTTGGGTTCTGCACAAGCTCATTTTTCCCGATGCCACTGCCAGATGGCGTCCATATCTCACGCAGCGCCTCCTCTGTTTTATCAATGCCAGCCAGATGCGGCCGATTCAACATAGAGGAGGCGCTGTCTGAGGCAAGGCAAAACATAGTAGTACGGCCGGCAGAAGACTATTGTCTTTCGACGACATTTGCAGTGAAGCACGCAGTTACGCGGCCATTTTTTTTTATTAGTATTTGAATGTGAGGTGCTTTTTCTGGCCACATTTGAAGTATATTTTATGGTCGAAACGAGTTTGGTGTTTGCACAAGCAAATAAATCAAACCAACAAAACAACTAAGCAGTATAACTAATGAACATGTCGTGTCTTCAAACGTTAATTGAACGGATGCATTCCTCCAATTTCTGTCTTGTCGTTCTTGTGATAGCGCCAAGTTCTTGAACGCACAAAAATACTCTGGCACCGCGTGTCTAAAAGCAACGCACAAAATTCGGCCAATTATATGCCGAGACTTGCGAGTCAATAGGAGTCAGATTCAAAAAGAACCATCACCGAAAGTTATAAACGAACGATGCGTCTTCGCAGGCCTGTCTTGTTTGTTTGTGAGCCTTAAGGTCCCAACTAATTAGACGCAAGCCTTTTCTCGGTATGTATAATACGGTTTTTGTACAGCGTCTCCTTGCTCATCTTTCCCAACAGAGAGCGCGTTAGGTATATCGTTATACAACACGCCAGCAGCGCTCTCGCCTTTACAGCAACGATGGCTCAGCGTTGTATATATGATAACTTTTAGACTGCACGTCACATGAACAAAAGACCGCATCGACAAACTCATTGCAGTCATCCCGATGGCTCCGCATATATCACGGCTTTGAGACAAGCTGAAATCTATATAAGCCGATCGTCGTGGCCGACTTTCATTTCACGCTGTCGCTAATTTGGCTCCTGCGAAAACTGCATGGCGCCCACGTCAGTTGGCTCAATAGACTGCTCTTGTCAAAACCTGCCAGTCGATACCGCTGGGTAAGGCGAGGGCCTCGTTGTCAGTCACTATAAATAAAGTGCGCATTTGCATCAGACTACGACACTTTCGGGTGACGCCACGTTAGGTGCGAAGTAAAGTAGTTATGCCGAATACGTATAACATACACTTACGCCACAAGCTCTAATTCAGGTAATCATAGAAGGTTTTTAACGCAACACTTAACCGCCGTGCTGGCTTATTTATATGGCGTTGCGGTGATATTAGCACTAAGGATGTGGGTTCGATTCCCAGACACAATAGCCGCATTTCAATGGCGAATGGAATGTGAAAACAGCCGAAGGCTTACATCTAGTTGTACAATAGCGAAACATGGGTGGGTGAAATTAAACCGCTGTCCCACAAAAAACGGCGGGGTTCATAATTACATCGTGGTTTATAGGTTCACGAAACCTATGCGTTCAATTCATGCTGCATTGTGGTACATTGCGCGAAATGTCGTTTTGCATCTGCTGATGAACCTAAAGTCACCCGAATCCTTAACTAGCTTTCGCGAGCGGCAAAACGACATTGCGCGAAATGTCGTTTTGCATCTGCTGATGAACCTAAAGTCACCCGAATCCTTAACTAGCTTTCGCGAGCGGCAGCTTTTTTTATGTGTCTTCGCCAAATGAGTGAATTATGTTCCAAAAAGGGTGAGGGCAAGAGCATGCCCACAAAACCATTTTTTGGAACTTCGTTCCATCATATGGCGCTGACACACAGAAAAGTCGCCGCTGCACAAGCTAGTTAAAGATTTGGGCGAATGTACGCCTTTGTAAGCTTACGTTGCACGCTTGAGCGTGAAAACATCGATGCTCCCAAAAAAAGAAGTGACGTTCAATGTCTGTCTGTTCAATGCTCTCAATGTCTGCTCAATGTCTATCTTTGTTACGTTCGTGTATTCTGATGTCTGCCATTGCTTTGTTGCCATAATGTGTTAATTACTACATTGTCAATTACTAACAGGACGTCCCCCCTGACAGCATTGTGACTGCAGGACTTCCTTCTGTATACTAATAATGAATAAAGAAAGAAGAAGATAACAGCAAAGATTAAAACTCACGCATGACGGTTCACCGATTCTGCGTCATAAAACCGCCCATATATAGTGGTAAGCACCACCACATTGTAAAGGTATAAAATAGGGTATGGGAACGGTTATCGTCGCACGAAAACAGACTGCTTTAGAAGCTCCACTTCTTCTCGCTTCGCGGTTGTGAACATGCCCTTACAGCATGCTACTCATAACGGTGACTTTCAGCGGCTGATTCGAAGCATGCCGACAGACTCTGCGAAAGAGCATCCCCTCTTACGGGCGTGCGTTTGCTATAGCATGCGCACGTATGTTGCATTGACAATATTTGGCTAGCATCTGATGTACTACATTACAGCGTAGAGTACGTATACAAATGCAGCACGACTGTGCAGGCAGTATATAGACACCCATGCATGGACTACCACAACACATAGCTTTATATGATACTCATGCCCCCCATGGCATGCATTCGCGTGACCACATGAGCCTGTCAGTGACCTATTCATTTACTGCAAGCAACCTCAAGGTTAGATAGTCATTGCAGGGGTGCCATAAGCAAAAGAAGTTCGAATCTTAGTACCCAATAGGGGCGAAACGTTTCATAAACTTGTGATTATCTTGTATGGTTGGGATCGGTGAAGAAAGGTGGTTCGCCATTTTCATCATAGAGTTTCCCAATATCAATTAGAAGGAAAATCTGGCGTTGCGTCGTTCAGCCACCATGGGAACTATGAATAGTACCCGGATTTGACTAACCTTCATGCTTGCGGTTTCGAACGCACTTGTGGCTTTGTTTACTGTTGTGTTTTGTCGTTCGTTTCAGATAAAAGATTGAATCGTTGTGAGCCTTGTGACATGATTTGAATTAGTGAGCCTATAAGGTTAAGGGGGTGAAGTCTAACTGCTGAACATTTGGTGAACTTCGTCTTGCGACAAGGCGAATGCAGACCACACAGAGCCAAACGAAGCCGAAAGAACGAAACTTAGACAAATCCGTATACTACCCATCATTCCCATGCTGGCTGAAGCGCAATGCGTTGCATCTCCCATACATAGCGCCGGAGTTACCTCTAGTGTATTTATAGGAACCTCTATGATTTTCTTTGCACGTGCGTAAAAGGGGAAAGCAAACAATAAACCAGTATTAGGTAGTTCAGCAATAATGAATGCCAACAATGAGAGCGCCCATAGTAATTGTGAAATGTACTCAGAAAATATCAGCTCATTGCGCGTACATAGCTAAGAAATTATCTTTTTATGAATTCCTAAACAAAGGATTCCACGTTGGCATGAGAAACGTAGTAAGTTGTGGCTGCTGGCTTTCATTCGAGCTATGTTTGGCCTCCAGTCTTTAGGTATACACTACATATGCGATGACGTTCGGCGATGAATGCACCTCGAAAATTTCTTGCGCGAGAGCACGTCAGCTTTGCATTGGCACTTTTTCCATAGTCCAGCGAAGATCCAGCCTCCATCTTCTGCATTCGAGCATCAATCACAAAAAAAGAACTTAAAAAAAAGCCGATTTGCACAAAGCTCAACAACGTACGTCGTTTGACAGTTTGTACTGTTTGCGTCCTTATCGCCTCTCTCGATTGAAATTCCGGACCCTCGTATATTAAAGAGAAGCAACGGCACCTCAAGCAATACTGGGAATTTTTTGTAAGCCAACGGAATGTGTCCTTTTGTGCGCAGCTCAAAAGCAGATTCTTGGCCATGAATGTAATACGTTGCGAAAATACACGATAACGTATTCCGCGTTACATGCATGGCTAGCGTGTTTATTATTATTATTATTATTATTATTATTATTATTATTATTATTATTATTATTATTATTATTATTATTATTATTATTGAGTAACGCATAATTTTACTTTTCCAATTGCATTCGTCAAACATAGCGGAAACACGAAGTGTACATGTCGTGATTCTCTAACCGAAAAAAGCGACTCAGCGGTATTCGATATAACCTGCTTTGTCGCTCGAAGTTTGGCCGATATATGGGCGGCTCATTTTCGACTAGGCCTGACACCAAAGACAAAGGCAAAAATGTGCCTACAGGTATACGATATGTGGGGTAGTTCTGTGGAAAACCGCTCGCATGCATGCTAACGGCAATATTTATCACTGCACAAATCACATGCCGCAGCTATTCCTTGTTTCCGTCCTTTCTTGCTTCCCGCGCCATTCGCATATTCCGATCGATTCCAGCTACTGCGCGTACCCGATTCTCGGTTCGGACTTAATCAAGGGCGTCTGCTGATTTCCATTGCGATTAGGCGTTTATTGTTTCTTCTTTCGAAGATTTCGGGCACACCGGGAAAAGTAAGAACCACGATACAGAGACCCTGACTCAATTTCTCGCCTCGGCGCTCTCTATAACGTTCCGAGAAACCGAGCGGAGGTGCTCACTTCAACGGCATTCCGCGCTCGTAAATCTTCCTTCCTTCAAGCGGCGTCAAGTGCGCACATACGCGGAAGGCCAAATGCGAGAGATGACGCGGCGCGAAGTGAGTGAGTTAAAGGTGGTAATGCATGCACAGTTCGAGGAGGAGTGGGAAGAGGTTTTTTTTCTCTTCGGCAATGGAGCATAATTAGGTCGAGCCAATTCCATTAGGCCATCAAGATGAGAACCGGCGGATCGCTCTCGCCGTATGTACATCCCGGAGAAGACGTCGCCGTGCCGATACCCGGATGAATAGACGGCAAAAGTTCGCGCGCTGGCTCGACAGGGAGCTTTCAAAAGCGCGCCGTCGATGAAACAGCTGCTCCCGTTCTCCGACCGCTGTTGCGCGAGTTGAGAGAGGGACGCCAACAAAGGGGGAGAGAGGAACGTTCCCCAGCAATCACGGTTCCAGCATTCGTCGTCGTCGTCGTTTCCCATTTTCACTTCTTCTTCTTCATCTCACTGCTCGCAAATGCAGCGTCGCGAAACGCCGCCCGAGGCGACGCAATTGACGTTTCCCGCCGCCTCAACGTCAGGCCCGCCGGCGGCGCTAGTTTCGCCGGTGGCGAACTGACAGCGGAGGCGCTGGCGTCAAAAGCGCGCCGACGCCGTCGCGAAGTTTCATATGCGCGCGCCCGTTCGCGGAAGCGACGCGGCTTTTTTTTTTTTTCGACGCGGAGCAAAGCGTTTGTGCGCGGCGCGCGCGCGAGCGCGCGTGAGAGCCGCATTCTGCTGCGCTTGACGCCTCAGACGTGGCCGCATCAAGAGCGCGCGCGCGCGCTCCAGGAACTCCATGTCCCATGTGGTTGCGCGGCGTCGTGTGGCTGCTTTTTCTCGAGTCACGGAGCGCGCGTGCAGGTTAGCGTTCAAGCGCGCGACTATAGCTCCGAGTTCGCCGAACTCGTTGACGAGTCCCGGCTGATGGTTTGTTCCGCGGGTCACGAAGCGCGAGCTTTTTCCACCGCCGACCTCTTCGCAATGAGGCCCACAGCTAGAGTGACGTCCTAACCTTCTCCGGCTGGTTTTTTTCTTGGTCCTTTTGCACCTTTTCAGCCGCATGCATGGCGGTGTCCCCTCGTCATGCGACAGCAACGGAGTGAAAGAAACTTTACCGAGAATCCCAGAACCATTAGTGTGAGCGTGTGCGCCCGTGTCCCGACGAATGAGGTCTAACGCAGAAGGCGAGGCGGAATTCTTCACGCGATGGCTTTCCTCTAACTCGTTTTGTGACATTCGGGGTTCCCGGAGGCAGCGACAATGCAACAAATGAAGAAATAAAACGCCTCTGCGCAGTTTTTTGTACTAAGCGTTTTACTGCGCCGTAGCCTCTCCTTCTGTACTGCTCTCATGGCTAGATATTTACCAGGCTCCGTATATGTGTCTGACTGTGCCATCTTTTAACAACATCTTACTCTCATTATATCGATAAACAGTGATAGGGAAACAGAAAGAGCAAAGGGGAAATGCAAGCAGTTTAATCGAAAAGGCAAATACGGTGCGCCCCCCCTCCCCCCAAGTGTTAAAGGGAAAGTATAGGAGGATGACAACGAGACACGGAGGAAAGATTCACCACCGCAGTCAACATGTTACTAAACCAGCGCAGGCTATCACAGCACAGGGTCCCTTAAAGGCCAACTCCGGCGATTTTTTGACCGTGTCAGGGTAATGGTGCTTTTATGTTCCTGAGACGCTCTTGTCACGCGCCCGATAGCTGAAATGTTGAGCAAATTCGAAAATAATTTTTAATAAGCAAGAAGGCGCAATATTGAAACCGAAACCCAACCGAGTGTACTGTCTACGCATGAAGTAGTAGTTTGTTACGAACCGGAAGTCGTGCAAGGCATGCTGGTCCCGCCAGCGCGGAATATCGCACGCTCCTCCACAGAGAACAGAAAATCGCGCGCCATACCAGCGAAGCGCCGGCCAAACACGGTCGCCTTGTGGCCAGCACAATATACGCTGTAGCGGCCAAAGTTAGCGAACGCATCGGCTGCGTCACTTCCGTCGACCGGCAAACCAACTCGTCACACACGCAATGTTGCCAATAATTGTGGAAAGCCGAGTGGGCGTTTGCAGACAATTCATTTGCAAACAATCAGCGCATCTCTCAAGCTTGAAATTTGGCATAAATGACGGAAATGTGCAAAGGAACGTACCCAGCGAATTTCATTGAGATCCATTGACCTCGAAATATCGCCGGAGTTAATAATAATAATATCTGGGGATAACGTCCCAAATTAACGATATGATTATGACAGACGCCGTAGCGGGGAGGGCTCCGGAAATTTAGACCACCTGGGGTTCTTTAACGTGCACCTAAATCTAAGTACACAGGCCTCAAACATTTTCGCCTCCATCGAAAATGCAGCCGCCGCGGCCGGGCCAAATCCGGCCGCCGCGGCCGGAGTTGGCCTTTAACGAAACACATACCGGTTATGGTCGACTGTGCTCAAAGACAGTAACATTTCATTCATGGCCCAAATACTACGGCGACTTGTTAAGCCAACGTTCCAGAATGGTTCGCTTTGCTCAAATGTTCCTTGATTAGAGTGATAGTACATGGCGATATGAAATCTATGTATGGGTGGCTCTGACACGAAAGCTCAAATCTTGATATATACCTATTTTGCGCAGGAAGCGTCTCTTCATATTCACGAAAAGCGAAACTTTTTTTTTCTTTTAATGTCAAGAGGTAGAGAAGTCAGCACAAAGAACTATATCATTTTTACCCATCGTCCGGTATTTCGGATGTACGAGGCATCGGTATATCCCCTTGGTGTCCGAGAATAAAACCAGGAGAAGATGTACCATTCGCAATATAGCCAGTGGCGCACTGGAATGCATTCACAGTGACCAGGCAGTATTTGCTGCATTAACTTTTCTCTCTCTCTCTCTCTCGCTGTTGAAATCACGCTACTCAAAATGAATAGGTAACGTTCTCACGACATGACTGTCCGTCACTTTTCTTGGAAAAAGGCTTTCTCCCATTGAGAGTTGTCCGCCGCGGTGGAGCAGTGGATATGGTGCTCGGCTGCAGACCCGAAGGTCGCGGGTTGGATCCCGGCCGCGGCGGTCGCATTTCGATGAAGACGAACTGGTAGAGGCCCGTGTACTGTGCGATGTCAGTGCACGTTAAAGAACACCAGATGGTCGAAATTTCCGGAGCCCTCCACTACGGCGTCTCTCATAATCATATCGTGGTTTTGGGACGTAAAACCCCAGATATTATTACTATTATGTTCGCATTTACAGTTGAACAGGTAGAGTACGGACGCTTACGGGGCATTCTCATGTCGCAGAGGGTATCTATAACAAATAGCATCAACCGTGCACCACCGTATACGCTCCATTCTATGCCACCCTTGTCACTTGAGTTTGTCGGCCGGTTAATCAAGTCGATCGCGCGAGCGCAGTGCCGCTCTAATCATTGAGAGAGCACAAGAAGCAGCAGCATTGGAATCGAGTCGTCACAACACCCGTTGCGGAGCTTACTGGTGATAAAAGCTATATCCAGCTGCTCAAAAATTCCCATCAAAGACTGTGGCTGCGACGTTCATTGTGACTGACATATGTAAGAATGAAAGAAGAAGAAAACGACCAAAGCTTGTCACCTTGTCCTGTTTAGGTCGACCTGTGTGACATGTATATTTCAATACAGTATTTCATAAGCGTTCACCGAGAAATGTCGCTACCGTCCTTTGAACATTATCGTCTTGCCAGTCAGGCCGTCTCTCCCTCCAATCCGCATCCATTCGCATACATCGCCACTAGATGGTCTGACAAGTTGGCCGCTAAAGGGATGCTGACCCAGAAAGTACTCACTAGCGACGTCACATTGATTTCTTTTATCGCTTTTTTGTCTGCACCCGTTCAACGATCAGAATGTCATGCACTATAAAAACTATGAACCATGTTCAAGCTCTTCCGAGCTGCTATGGCGTTCTCTTCTGCCACGCCCAAACACGCATACGTTGTTTTGTGATGAAACATTTACGCTTAAAGCGTGAAACGACAGGTTCTTGTCGTTACCTTCGATGGGCCCACGCTAAATCTGCAATACTGGCTGTGTTGTGAGTTGCAACAGTTCTCAAAATCTTGCCAACACGCAGCTTTCTGCAGCATGGAAATAGGAGAAGCACAACGGTGCGAATACAATATAGGTACAGGCTGCTTCACACTTGTAGGGGAAAAGTCGGAGCGCATTGCAATGTGCTCCGGCTTTTCCCCTATATGTGTGAAACGTCGTGTATATTCATCTGCTTCATCCAATAAACTCGCTTACGATCTCGCTCCTTTCCTTATATTGGTTCTAGTGTCAATAACTGAACGTATCGTGGAGTTACCTTTAATCCGTTGCTTTTCCACTAGCGGCGCTCGCTGCCGGGGACCGCGCACAATATGCACGAACTTAAATGCAAACCTCAACGCTAACCGCTACTGCTTGTGATATTAAACCCTTTAATTTACACTTTAGTCAACAAATGTCTCCACTAAACCACCAGTGCGTTCTGAGGCAGGCCTTAATCGAAGTATACTTTGCAGCAAGCAAAGGCAGGCGTACAAGGCGTTGGGCTGACACATATGCAGGGATGCCTAGCAGTCTACCAGCTGTACGCAGCCCACTCTAAAAACTGTGCGCAGAAAAAGTCCAGTCCACATTCGATAATATTGTCACATGGTCGTGACGGCGAAGAGGGCGGCAGCAGGTCTGTCAAAGACGAAACTCTTAAGTAGGCGAAATTGTGCCTATAAAATGAAAAGTGAAAGTACAAGCCCTACGCGTTGTACATTGATTGCGCCTATCACAGTCGGCGGCCGTCGGTAATCTAATTGTTGGTAGAGTACGTAGTCTTCTATGCATCAATGATCGAATCTACCGGTGTTATCGCTGTTGTTCGCGTAATCTCCTTAAAACACTCGGTTATTTGAGTCGTGTGCGTAATCTTGACAGAACAGTCTGAAACAATCGCGAAGATTTGAAACATTGCCGCGCGGCCTGCGACGGGTGGGGGTAACAGTTTTTTTCTTTCTTTCTTTCTTTTTTTTTAGGGGGGGGGGGGTGAAGCTGGATCACAACTAAATATAAGAAACAGGCACGCGTGGCAATATCTGCCCTTGTCAACATTGTCAGATTGTTTCTGTTACACGCATTGCGAAACAACATCCCATGTCGTCGGACGGCTGGCGGTACGCCCTTTCCAATATAACTGGTCAGCTCAGGTAAGCTTCTCCGCAGCACACCAATGTATAAGGTGAAGCATATTGTTCTGACAAAGGAGAACATGGCGCGTAAAATTACAGAAAAAAATGCAGCTGTTAAAACAACATCCCGAACCAGTGAATCAATCCAACTATGGAAACTGGTTCGCCACAGGCGAACACTTTTTGCGGCCTCATCGGTGTGTCTTGTCGGAGAGCAAAAACGGGTGGACTGTGTTTGGTAAGTTTGTCACTTCAAAGGCAGCACTCTCTGGTCGTCGACGGCATCACGTAATGTCACTTATTTTTAGAGATAGTTCGCTTCTTAAGGAACACATCGACTAAAACGTATTCGCACTTCTTCAAATTGATATACAGCACCAGGCACCATCGTGAATACGAATTTAATCAGAACAAGGCACTGTATGGTTTTTCCGACAAGGCGATGATAGTTTTCTTATTAGCGTCCCAGGCTCAAGAATTCTCAAACGCCACCTATCCGGAATGAATGAGCACATCAGACTCGTGTTTCGCTTGTGGCCGAGTTTCCGTTTGTGAACGTGCAGCGTAACAGTCGCATGTCTGTTTGCACCTTCCCGCGTTGTGCGACGCCGTACAGTCGCTCGCCTGAATTAACTTATATCGTTATTACCCGAAAAAAAAAAAGACAACAACACATGCTCATAGGGCTGCAGGTAATCGACAAGGTTTGCAATGTAGGCTGCTTGGTATCCATATGAAAGCTGCATCAAAGCTGCAGAGTCCGCAAGCAATTGATGCACTGTCGCTGCGCCAACTCTAGTTTTTAGGAATGAGTCTTCCGGTTATTTCAAAACCGCCTGAAACCAAGCACGACGCCCTCGAAAGTCGTCATTATGGCCTTAGGTGAGGAGGGATCTTTGCCTTCTTCAGGTTAGCGCCACGAAAGGACGAGTCCGAGGTTTTTGGGAGGCAGTCGGCTTCTCGAACTGTAAGTTCAAGAAATCCTGTTTTTTGTGACCCACCTTTGTTAGTGTGTCTGTGACCACGAACACACTATTTCTCGCTGCAGTGATCTCCGCGCTAACCTCACGGGGCGAAGTCACTCTCTCCTTCACCGAAATACAAATGCCACCATGCGAGGGCGCTTTCTGATGGCCGACAGTGGCGCCGCCTGGCAGCAAGCAGGGTGCCCATACTCTTCAGTTGATGGCATTTCGAACGCAGTCAGGTATATAGCCTCCTTCTTAAGTTTACGTGTTGCTCTGAGCGACCTTACGTGTTGCTCTGGCTCCGAAGTCTACAAGAACTGCGACTGCAGCACTTCCGCCATATCGAATTTGTGCTATTGCTGTTTCCTTTTTGTCCAAGTGACAATGGTTCATGCAGTAGGTAAACATCGATTTCCATACACTTGAAGCGCAAAGGTATGGGTGGTCCGGCCGCTGATAATAAAATGCAACAATAAAAGAGTGTGCAACTTATCATGTCACATTATTCTTCAGACGATCTTCAAAAGTAAAGAACAGAAGAAAATGGCACGAACGAATACGGTATAACTCGTTCGCGTTCCCTGTAGCTCGGACAAAGCCGCAACTTGATTTGTACCGACACACCGCATATAACACGTAATCACGTATATCACCTTCTATGCCCTCCCTCTTCTCCTCTCCTGTCGCTTATCAAATGCTCTAACGGCATGGCTTCTCACATTGGCAGCTGTCATGCCTCCACGACGGCCAGCAACAAAGGGTAGTCGAGGCAGGAGAGACCCATTAGGTTCAAAAAGGTGCCTCGTTCTCGTTAACTCCCCCCGGCGCGTGATAGGCTGACAGCCTTGACGCCTTCATTCTTTTCTTTCTTTATTTCTAGGGGCTCGAAGTAGAAAGAGAGCCTGACTCTCTCGAGGGAAGGCATGGAGCGTGACAACATTTAGCGCCCATGGTTACCGCGAGCGACCAAGCCGTCACTCCTGGGTTCGAAGGCGAGACAACGTCTCCCCGCGTTCTCCGACGCCACGCGTGTCAAGTCTGTTGGTCGCGGTTAGTTAAGGGGTAATCAATGCGCGCGCTCACTCGGCGAGGCATAAAGGAGGAACGAGGGGGCGAGCTCCACGGCTGGCCTGTCACCGCGCGTTGCCAACGACGGCTCGGAGACAAAGGAAACTGAGCGACGGTGAACGAAATTGTGGCAACGAGAAGATGGCGGCGAGCGGCATATTGACGGCCATATACGCTGCCCCTTCTATACCGTGCTTCTTTCTTATTGTTTTTCGTCGACCGCGGGTTTATACGCGCACGTCATTGTGGAGTTAAGAAGGCTGCTGCCGCTGCTCGTGCCCACAAGGAGATGTGTGGGGCAGGGCGATTCGATGGCTTTACGAGACGTTGCGGCTGCCTCGTAAAATGTGTCGTGTGTGCGCGGCGCAGTCAGTCGATTTAATGAACGCTGCCGTGTGGCGCATGTATGTTTATACAGAAGGGCGCTTGCTGTTCGAGTGCGCATCACGAAACCGTTGCTGCTGAGCCAATTGCCCTGCAGCTTTGAGACGTCGCGAGCGTCTGTCATCGGTAAACAGTTCTGCATAGAATAGGTTTACGACTTTATGTGTGTCCGTATGTCAATACATTCACGAAGCAAACATTAGGCTTAGGAAGACGTCAAGTAACAGGTTTCTTCCTTATGTAGCGAACGTGAATCTTCCCCCGAATGGAAGGCATATGTTCCTGCAGGCGTTGTAAAGCCGGAAGCGAAGAGGCGACTCTACGCATATTTTCTTCATTTCAGCCGCTGAGTCTTCTTTAACCTTCCCACGATCATTCGTCGGACTTCCATTTTTTCTTCGTCTCGTTGCGCGGGTGGGGAGGGGGGGTAACAGCAGAGGTGGGGGGAAGACAGTAGGCTTACGTGTAGCCTGTTATAGCATATGGCTGTAACCTTCTGAGCGTGTATCGCTGAACATCAAGCAAAAGGGAAATGGCGAAGTGCGCCACCCCTAAAACTACGGCGGAAGGCCCTATCTCCTTTCTCCCTCCCCAACTTAAAGACCCGCTACCCACGTATCTCTTTGTGCTCTTGCTTTTTCATGACTTCTATATAGTTTTCGAAGTGTATATAATGTTCAGCGGCAGTCACTTGGCGTCCGTTGTAGCGCACATTGACAATAGACAAATGTCTGTAGAAACTATTCTTACTTGTCGTCTACAGAAGACATCGCAGCTGAAGGGCGACCAAGGCACTTCTGAGGTTTTTGATAAAAACGGACTTGGTACAAGCGGCTGTGACAGAGATGTCGCGTACCGCGCAGGAGTGACGGACTGCGAACTGTCTGTGTGTATAGGCTACTGTGCTATGTGCTGTCCTTTCTCTCTCTTTCCTCTCCCTCTTTCAATCTCCCCCTTCCCGTCCCCATGTGTAGGGTAGCAAACTTGTTAGGCGAAACTGGTTAACCTCCCTGTCTTTCTTTTTCCACTATTTCTTCTTGGGGAAGATAAGAGGTCTTTTTCCTGTATTGCAGAAAGACAATTTACTAGTAGGGGACACAAATTTATTTCACTTTGGTGTTTCTCAATGTTCTTTTTTTTTTTTCAAGCTTGTTCAAACGAAAGGAGCGAGTACATATGAGAGCTAAAACGACGAGTAAAAGTGGGTGACAAGCGCATCTCCGCTCCCGAAGAACCCAATTACGAAGCGCGTTAACGTTCCAAGAGGCTATAGCACCCGAGCCCCGTGTACGCTGTATAACTGCGGGACATAAATTAATCTCGGAGAGGCAATCTGGGACGCTGACGTGGAGTGCGCGCGTGTATGTCTTTATAACGCGCCGTAATGAGATCCGACTGGTGAGCGAGTCGAGTCACGTGTGTTTGTACAGAGGACAGGGACTCTGCAGCTGCTGCCTCTCTTCCGAGTGTGCACACACATACAACGTATATAGTATGCGTAATACAGCGTGCAAGAACGAGAGTCGTAAAAGACGATGCCTCCGAGTAAATTGTGCTGCCCGCGCAAACGTACACATCCCACGCGAATATGTGTGGGGTGATATGTTCTTGCTGACGACGTGTGTATGTTGCAGGCTGAATGCCATGAATGTCTCGGCAAATTGTTAGGAGGAGGAAAACACTGGATTACGAGTAGTATAATCACAAAATGGTTATGCCCGCATGCATATAAAGGAAGAAGCAACAAGATGCTCTTGCCTCTAATCTAATTGCAAACTAGTACAAAAGCCAGTGAAGTATGCCAACACACAAGATGGAGAGACAGAGAGATAAGGAAGAGAGAAGCAAGTTACGTATATAGGCAAGCATAGTTGGCTATCCTAAATATTGTAAAGGGAAATGTCGATGAAAGGTCAGCAGCACGAAAGAAGTGCATATATTTGGCACAGTCCTGATGTTCGAAATATTATTATAGCGAAGGCGGCCGCATCCAGCCAATAGCGACGAAAGCTCACGCATAAAATATCCAATTCGGACTGTCATGCGAAAAAGGCACGAATGTGTATCTTCGTGCTTTTTTCTTCTCTTTCGCAGAGCCTTAAGGAAGTTGCTCCGTTACTCCATTCAACGTTGTCTACGTGTGAGTTGTATACGGTACGCATAAATTTTAAATGTAATTCTGATGAAACTATAATACCTGGATAGTGACTTGCGCATTGACTGTTTCATTGTATGCGTATTGTTTATTCGGGCTGCGCGAACGTCCGCTCATATGAATGACCATAATTCGTCCTGTATGGCATCACGCGGACATGCATTCATTTTGCATGGCCGATTTCATTGCGTACAAAAGGCATCAATATACAGGCCCCACTTTTTTTCATCCATCCATCCATCCATCAACTTTCAGGGCGTAAAAAGTTGCGATTCTATATACACATAACTTATTTGCTCAGGTCACAGGACTTAGCCCTTGAAAGTGACACGACCACTTTGTTTTGAATTTTCCGTGCCTTTCGATGTACACCTTCGTGATAACAAAAATATACTTTGTGGAGAGATAATCTACAGAACCAGCAAACACTGAGCGCGCAGTACATTAGCATGTACATCGCACGTATCAGAATATAGGAGAGAGGTGTAACTTTAAGGGCTCGTTTCCTTTGTTAGACGCAATATTAATTAGAGCTAACAGACAACTCGCCGCCGGCGGTCCCTGCCGGCGGCAAGTTATCTTTTAGTCCACCTCTCTTTCTTCAGATTTACATTACAGTTACTTCTAATAACATCCCCTATACTTTCTTCGGCATCATTGTCAGTTATTTCTCATTAATATTGCATCGGAATATAGAAACATTAAGCAAAGGCATGGCGCATACACAGATATATATCGACCAACGTAAGCAAAGCATGGTTGACTATATAGTATCCATTGGCCATTTACATTTGACACGCAGATTTGTTAGCACTTCTGCGTATGAGCGGCAGAGCAGACAGAAAATCAAGCGGGAAAAAAAGCGAGGAACTTATTTAATATTCACCTCATTTTCTTTGCCCCATATCTTGAACAAAGCATGTAGGAGAAAACTTTGCTTGTAAACTTCAGTGCAATTAAATGAGGCGCGAATTTAGAATCAATGAAAAGAGAATCATCCGGCCGCGACGTTATAATGAACTGTATACTGCTGCTATTTCTTTATTTGTTTACCTTCATGCGTTATTACATACAGTGTATACGAAAAATGAATGAATAAACATTATTTATAGTGGGTGCGGCAGTTTCCTTCGGGCAAGGCTCGCGGAGAAGAGAGCCAGAAGAGAAAGAAATATGAGCAAGTTAAAGGCGGCAAACCAGAAAAAGACACAGCAAGAGAAAAAAAAAACAAAAAGACTATTGAAAGCGAAGTGGCACGTGCAGAACGAAATTCAACACAACCAAAATAAATGCAAAGAAAACTAACTCAAAAATTTTATTTCACACACACAAAAAAAAGAGACATGCGGCGGTTTCTAATCTGTAAGCAATCCTGGTGCGCATGCGCCACTGCAGTGTGCATGCGCTACATAATATGACGTCCGAACTGATAGCCTTATATATCGTCATCTGTGAAGAGGAAATCCGATTGTAATCGGATAACGCGCAAAACAACGACAACGAAATGCGAGAGAAGAGTGGATTGATATTGCGCTTGTGGTCTGAGCTAAAGTATGTCAATAATAGACAAACACATTCACTCCCAGCTTTCCCGTAAAAGGTTGGCCACATTTTTTCTTTTACCTGTCTGTATTCGATATATTTGCCAATGCTATTGTCAAAACCAAAGTTTCTGCTTAGCATCTGAATATTATGCGCCGCATTACTTTGTCATGATAGCTCTAACTTGATGAGTGTGTAATTCGCTCTGGTCTAGGGGATCTTCAGTGCACACATGAGCTGCTCATATATGTATGTATGTATGTATGTATGTATGTATGTATGTATGTATGTATGTATGTATGTATGTATGTATGTATGTATGTATGTATGTATGTGTATGTATGTATGTATGTATGTATGTATGTATGTATGTATGTATGTAACATCGTATGTTTATGAAAGTTAATAAATACGCATTATATCATCCTGTTTAATATATGTGCCAATATATAACCAGCCGCTGCTCAATGTATTTTGTAGGACATATATGTATAGTTAATATCGTGAACAGCAGCATGTTATCAATTCTGGAATAAATACAAACGTGAATTCGCACCGAAACGAAGCGTTTTGCATGCGTGCATCCAGTTTGCTTTCTTCGGGCTTTATCCATTCGCACTTATTTGTTTAAACATGCAGTATAATATTGGCGACACGTATTAACACGACAGTGTTAGGCTATAGAGCTCGTTTTGCTGCAGGAACTCTGGTGTCGGCTTCCTCCTGATTCCACTACCCATGTCGCTCAAGTTTACTCGTCAAAATACGTCATTCATCAATCACACTTCGTTGATGGGCGCAGTGAACCAACGAAAAACGCACTTGCCTTTACTTGGTGTGACGCTCGCAAAGTCTCCATCCATTCATCAAAATTCATCAATCATTGCCTAAAACAATGTTTTTATACAGGCCCTAATTTTAACGTACAGAATAGTAACATTTACGAGCAAAAATGCATGGGTAAGCAATAACGACAATAACGTACACTAACTACACAGTTGCGAGGAGGTTATCATCACACGTTGTTCTTTCGATCAGCAATCATTAAAGGAGTTTGCAATAATAACTGAGTCGTTATTGTATTGGCGAAGATAGCACGTACTGCCTGACGCGGCAGCCGTTGTACATGTAAGCAACCACCTGTTTTGTTAAAAAACAAACTGCCTTTAGAAGTAGGCTACTGACACTTGCTCAGATCAAACCAATAAGTTATCAATACTTTCGTGACTCTGAGCCTGAGAGACGCTCGCCGCTGTATGATGAGGAGGCGGATACGCAATATTTTAATGAGCGTCAACGGAAGCGTGAAAAATTGCAGAAACACTGCTGATCGTTGGAACTGGCCTTCATGCGGAGAATGCCAGCGGTAATACAACATGAGGACAATATACCACGCAACGTACACACAACTTCGAGCGTAAACTCCTCTTTATGAGGGCATCGAACGGCGGAGCGATAAGTTCCTAAACGGACAGTTCTTCTCATCTTTTGACTACGTTTACAGAGACTGACACAAATAAAGTCAGTACTAAACAGATCTAGCGATTCACATTCGCATATTTGAAAAGCCGGTCTTGCATGTACTCACTGGACGTGCCAGGTGGTTTGTTAGCCCCGGCGGCCATCTCCGGCTGCGGTGTGGCAAAGAGCAAACTGCGGCGTAAACCCTCCGTGACTGCGCTGCTTGACCGCCGGTGAGCGCGATCGTTGACGAAGGAATCTGCTGGCGACGACACCGCAATGATAGCAAAAAACCCGCGAAGCCGTTCTGAGCCGTATCAGGTCTGAAGAACAGTCCAGGGATGAGCAACACGAAAGTGCCGAAACGTAGAAGGCAATGAGTCCCCAGTAGAAAGTTTCAAAGCGCGCGCGCAAATCACAAGTCAGCGGAACGACACAGCGTCACGAAAAACACCGCTCCGTTGCCAGGCTCACGCAGCCAACCGACGACTACCCCTCTCGGGCAAACACTCGTGGATGAGTCGTCACTGTGCCGGCCAGCGCCCGCCTTTTTCCCTCCGTGGGACTCGGGGGGAGGCGCGCCTCGGCTTCGCGCCGCCTTCCCGCCCAACGTCATTGGCCGGGCGGTGACGTCGATTGGCATCGGACAATGGAGGCGGCGGCGGTTGCCTGCCGCACGGCAGCCGCCGGGAGCGGATCAGCGTAGCTGAGAGCGGATACACGCATTCTCCTCCTCACCGAGCGGCGTCAGACGCAGTCGAGGCATCAGAAGTGAACACGGCGCCACTGCTGCGCAATCGCTGCACTCCTCCAACTCTCCCGCGCGCTCCTGGTGCCGCTCCAACTGAGAGAGAGGGAGAGAAAGGCGCCGTAATGGTGAGGTACGGCTGCACGCAGTTCGCGACTCCACAGCGCAAGGCCCGTCAATGGATCTGGGGGGAAAGAAGAAAAAGAGAGGAGGGACAGTGTCGGTTGCTCTAGCGGCAGCGCGGGCTTTTTGAGGTAGGCAGGGTACGTAAACTCGCCGCTACAAGCGCTCAGTGGGGCATCTGGTGGGAGCCTTTTGCCTGCCCCGCAGTCGCGGCTGTGTTGTCGCCCACCGACAGCCCTCCTCGCCCAATGCGCCATGCTGAGGGCTTCGGTGGTCGTGAGGCCACGGATGGCAGCGGACAACTGGTTCTGTGCGTGTTGGTCCCGTTGGGAGAAAACGGATCGACCGGAAAAGAGGATGAAAGACGTGACGGTTGTCGGCAGAGTTCCGTTGCTCGCTTCTTCCTGCTCACTTGCTCAGAGGTGCGCGTTCCGGACTGCTGGTCGTGTTCACGAGTACAAACCCGATGCCGCTTTAGTACAGTTCGAGAGATCTGCACTGTGGGAGAGAGATTTGCCATTGCCAGCAGCTGGCGGATCGCGCACAGCGGCATTATTAATAAAGATGCCATAGAAAGAAAAAAAAATCGCAGGACGCTATTGTAACAAGACAAATGAAAATAAATGCACTCAGTGCCGTAGCAGGACCGGCAACGATGACAATATATGTGATTGATAACGGCAGCTTACGTGTTGTCGTCGCGCTATGGAATCTCGAATTTGAGCGAGTTATATTTTCAGCATCCGATTTTCTGTTTTATGCGAACACTGTGGCCGACTTCACACATCATTTTGCACTTAAGTGCTGTTTCTTAGGAGTAAATGGATGCGAGCTCGTTGGTATGAATCCATCTGAAAAAAAAAAAAAAGCAGTGCTAATTCAAACGCGGACTAAGAAACATCACACGAGGACGGGCGCTGGAAGGCGGGAAAACTTGCCGGCTATATTGGGTAATCTGTCTACCATCAGGATGGCTCATCTACATACGAAAGATTGTATAGCGTTAGGGTTTTCTGTGAACGCGGTGCGTCTGCCCGAATCAACAAAACCATATTACGCTTTAGCATTAATGGCAAAAGCAAAAAGTCAGTCAACCCGATGCACCCATAGGCGAAGACTGACGGCCAATAACGAAGAGCACTTCACGAACGGTTTCCCGTATTAAGAAAAACTTCTTAGGCTCGAACGCTTCGTAGACGAAAGGTTAAGCCACTAATGATGCTGGTCATATAGCTTTCTGGGTAATACCCAGAAAGCTATACCCAACCATAGAAAATGGACTCACTGAAAAAAAAAGAAAAGAAAAGCTTTATGATTTCCGTCACTGCGTGTGTTCTGGTTGCTTGTTGCACTGCTGAAGCAAATTCCACTGTTTTTTTTTATTATTCCCTTTTTTTCTACACTTCCGTGTTCCGAGTACATGTAAAGCACAAAGCCTATAAGTTTAAGACAGTGAAATAAGGACATACGGCCCATGTGAAAGCTGTAAAAGAACGGGACCCTATAAAACACTGACTACGAAACACTCGTGACAGCTTTAGATATACACAAATAATACCACTTCAACTCCTGGCCTTTCTGTAAAGAAACAGCGCATTAGGTGCTGGAGCAGTGTGCTTTAGCACGCAATTTCTATGTACCTCAGAGAGTAAAGCAGCGCACATTAAAGTGCATCAAGTGAATCAAGTTACTTGTAGTGTGAATAATGATTGAAAATCACGTGGCACATTTCTATATAAAGAGTGAATCAAGTGACTTAGTTGTCAATCAAGGATTTTAGTGTGAATCGAGAATGAATGAAGTCACACAAAAGTGAATTCATGTACATTGAGGCGTACCAAGAGCGCACTAAGGAATATTAAAGAACGAGAGAAGCGGGAGGGATGCAGGACTTATTTGTTTATTATAAACGCAATATAATGAGGCCAAATAAAGCACAAGAGGCATTGTTTGTAGTAATGTAGTAACTGTTATGTAGTAATTGTGATAAACGTAAATAAATTAAAATGAAAAAAAAAATCAAGGCGCCTCTCTGAAAGAATGATGGTTGAAGGTGAAGCTCTCCCATGAAAAGTGAATCTAAGTCCCGACCCATGCTCAGCTACCCGATTCGTTGAAATTTGATTGCTTGTTTAACATTTCTTTTTTTTTTTAACGCTGAAGTTGAATGAAGACACATTTCGTGAAGTTGCATAGCCTTTATTTCAGATCATGTTGCCCTTGATTACATGCCGACACTGGGACTTACGTATATATATACGACTGTAAACTTGCACAGTATTTCCTGGTGATCACGGCGGTAGACGGTCACAGGGTCTCCCGTCGAAGCGCGGCCAACTCCCAACGAGGTCAACGGAAAGCTGTCTACCTTCAGCACCGCGAACGGTGTCGCGTACTCTCTCATGCCCGAAGGTCTACCCAAGGTCCCAAGCTGAACGCCGTGGAGGAGCCACTGGTTGCGCCTCGATGGCAGTTCATGTGCATCTGCGGCGCCTGACTCACAGTAGTGGTTAGTACGGCATCAAGGGACAGATAGCCCATCATTCTCACACACATAAACACTCACGCTTGGCAACATGTTGCTAAGGGCTGCTGAGTGTGCGTCGTCTTCTCCTCCCCAAACAGATTCATGTTCAAAGTCCTTCATGTGCGCCCGACTGACCCAGTGCGTCAAAAAAACAAAAAACAAAAAAAAAATAAAAACGGATGCGGCAGTAAAAACATGTCCAGGTTCTCTTGATGCGACGTATAGGAATCATTTAATAGAACCCGTTGTCGCACGACAGATCATATATAGGGCATAGGAAAGGTGCCTGAATGTGCCACTGAGCCAACATAAACAATCGTTAACAGAACCACCTTGCATATCATTGTCGTGAGTGCGAGTACGCCCCTCCCTTTACGGACATGGGTATGCTTTCCAGACGCAAACGCATCTCTCCCGAGAAATTATTGAGGCCTTCCACATTAAAAGAGGGAACGAAAGATGCGTGGGCCAGCCGTCTATAAGGTTTTGGGATAAGGAGTACAAGCATTTCGTCAATACGAGCGGTAATCTTGCGTAGAAATTATTGTGCACAACAGCCAGAAAAGTTTATCGTCATTTGGAGCACGTATTACGTGATCCGATCACTTTTCTATAGTTTCTGTTGTTGGTGTTCTTTTTTTTTTGTTTTTTTTTCTCAATAAAAATTGAACTGAGTGTCATCGTATGTCATGTGCACTTCCTTTGTCCTTCGTCTCTTTTTGTGAGCGCTGCACGGTCCTAAATATTAATTCATACCAGTTATAGTTCAATTTTCCATTCTAAGTCGGCTTTTGCGACATCCTTTTCCCCCGACGCGCACAGTTCTGCATGTATTATTTTGGAGTGACCGAAGTGCCACTAGGCTTGCAAACGTGGCGTCACATCCTAAAGAGCCAGAATAAGTGAGAGAGACTATTACTTATTTAAGTAACGGCTATAAGATAGCTGGTTTCCATCAAAAATAGAATGAAGAAAACAAGGAAAGAAACAAAGAAAAGAAGAAAGAAAGAGAGAAGGAAAGAGAGAGGAAAGAAAAAAAAGAAAGAGAGAAAGTAAGAAAGAAATAAAGAAAGAGAGAGAGAAAGAAAGAAAACAAGAAAGAAAGAGAGAAAGGAAGAAAGAGAGAGAGAAAGAAAGAAAACAAGAAAGAAAGAGAGAAAGGAAGAAAGAGAGAGAAAGAAAGAAACAAACAAACAAGGAAATGAAGAAAGAATAGCCTTAGTTCTAAGTCCTAGTTTAAGAAATGACAAAGAACAACAGTTTCTTAAAGAGGTCACGAATCAGCCCTCGCGCTTGGCGTGAAAAACATTGTGGAATGAGTCGGACGCCTCAAAGAAATGCATAGCCGAAAATTTTTTTCGAAAAGCTAAAGTAGTACCGGAGATACAGCGATCGCAATATTTGTCCTCCTCAACTCACTTCATTCCGCAGGAGAAGGCAGCGGCGTTCGCGGTGCCCCGCCCAGTGCATTACGTCACCTCGCTTCAATGTTGTGTGGATTCCTTTCCGCGTAACATGGCGGTGCTGACGGCTGCTGCTGGCAACTCATAGTTCCGGTTGGCTGCTTCTCGCTGCGCTCTAGCTGCTGTACCTGAGCGGTCTGGCGCGGTGTCTCCACTCGTAAGAACGGGATGGCGATTCGAGCGCGCGCCGGTGAAGTAATTGCAAGCCGCCGTTTTGTTTTGTCCTGGAAGCGAGCGCGCGACTACTCGTTTGGTGTTGGCGGGCCAGCGTTTCTTTTCTTCAGTTTATAGCAATGCCTGCCTGTAGCGCTGTAAACTTCTCAAGCTGACTATTAAGGTCATCAAGGAAGACGTTTCACGGGAAGGTACCCCGAAATCGTATCAAGTTTTGCTTGGTTTACTAAGAAATAAGCAGTGAGGTATGATTGGGAATCGCCTGGATCTTTGTTAGCTCACCTGCAAAACGAACTCGAAGGGCAGGCTGAGCGTAATCCCTCGCTGTCACCATATGTTGGCAATATAGGTGGCTACACTGCAGGCTTTCTGTGTCTGATTCTGCGGCGGCGGATCCCCTGTGCGAGGCGCCACTGGTGTAGCATCCACAGCATCGGCGTCGAATAAATCGGCAGATGCGTTCACGTTTGGTCACGAGCGCAGGTGCCTCGATGCTTGTGCTGATTACGCGCTACCCTATTGGAAGACCCAGTGGTGCTGTCCCAGTGCCATACATAATTATTTATCCTTTGTGGCGCAAGGTACTGGGAGGCTGGCACACTGCACGACGCAAGCTTGACGCTGGGGCGCAGGCTGACGCTTTACGCTGCGCACACGGCTGCAATATTTGGCTGAGCAGTTCATAGCCGTGTCTGCTTTCCGGAAAATTGTGTTCTTTCAACAAGCCCGAGGGGTGCTTCATGACCCCTTTTAATGATTATTTTACAATATTGCATAAAAAAGTAGTAAAATAATATTATACCCAAGGCAAAACAACTTAGAAATAGCGCCTAAACATATTACTAAAAAAAAGCTTCGTTAATATTCTGGGAGTCTTTCTCTGAGTGCCCCCCACTCTTGCAGAAATTTTCCCAAGGATGCTTTCGCAGCCCTTGAGCAACTTGTATTTGATTCATGGCAATGTTTGTTCAGTGAAATTTCTAGTCTACACGTCATTTCTGGCTTTATTCGACTCTTCACGAAATATTTCTTCCATTTTCTATCGTATGCGTTGAACGCCGTCCTAAGTTCGTTCCAAATCACCGTTAGTGCGGCGGTATGAGCCTTTATCTAAACCAGGGCAAACAGACAGGCAATCATGTTCGTGTCGAACAAGTTTCGGAATATGTTGAGATGAAAGTAGGATGCATGCATGATAATCATTCTATAAGGAAGAAGCAAAAATGCGCGTTTCACTAGACATGGAAAATTCACGTCATAGTAACTATTATTAGTTAAAGGGG